>VBVR01001879.1:0-26522 GCA_011638315.1 Tetramorium parvispinum
GCTATAAAATTATAAAACAAACAAAATATGAAGTCATAAAGCTTATAATATATTAAATAATAATTGATTGTGAGAATATTCTGACATTTATTTGTGTAAATTTTATGGAATGATATTGTTACTGCATATTATACAGTTATACATACATACATGTATATATTATTAACTTTTTAAATAAGTTTTATAAATTTTTTATTTTATTTTATTCATTTTACTTTTATGCTTGCTAATTGGTAGATAAGAAAATGATTTATATTTAATAATTATATATCCCTTTTTTACAAGATTCTCAAAAGTAACTTTAAGTTTAACATACTGAGAGATAAAAGGTCACGTTAAGTAAAAGCGAGACACTGTCGTATACCGTTTGCGGCTTAGGAGGATAAATTTAGCATACAGAAACGGAAGCTTTATCCCATACACGTAGAGATGTAATAAGTTGAATCGTATTTTTCTCTCTAAATAGGAAAAGATTTACATCATGTCAGTCGATGTTATAAATTATTCAATCAGTCCAGCACGACAAATGATTACCAAAACATTAATATTACATAAAAGACAATCTCTCATATAAAGACATATACGAATTATAAATAACAATGTAGTTTATTCTTAACTGTTTAATAATAAAACTGTTAATAATAAAAATTTGAAATATACAGAATAAACTATTTTATAATATCTGAATCTGAATAAATTTCTCTATAAATTTTTTATTTTATTTTATTCATTTTATGTTATTTTCTTTAGAGAAGAATTTATTTAGATTGCATTTGTTTGTTTAGAGATACATTTATTTCATCACTATAGATTCACCAATAAGGATTAATAACTAACATATAACAATAAAAAAATTTAATACTATTTGATTATACTTATAAACATTGTATATACAAATCTGGATAGTCGTAACATTTTCCTTCCTTGCTTCAATAGCTATTCAAATTTCCCAGGTCGAGTTCGCGCAATCATGCATTTGAAAAGAAGCTACAAGGATGAAGTTCATGGAATTGCTTTGTGGTACTTAAGAAAGGCATTGTAATTGTAAATTGCTCTCCGATCCTCAATGGTCTTTCGAGCTTACGATATCTAGAAGCAAATATGAAATGTTCTCTGGAAATCAGAGTACCAACGATGCACACAATTTGCATCGTTTAAAAATATTACTATTCATTGTTGAATAAATTCATTTGTGCTATTTAAATAAGAGTAATCGAATAATGTGATGAGGAGTAAGCTCGCAACGAGTAATATTGAACAAGAGAGTGTTAGATATATGAATTAGGATAATATTGTGCTTATGAGAGAGTAATATATATAATAAAAGTATATAATTTTATGCATAAAGTAATGCAATAAGTTTTAATTGAATAATATATAGCATGATAATTAATACGCTCTTATTATGTGGCTTGCATAATAGAAGCGTGACGTATTGTCCACATGATGTCGTCAGAGCATCTATTTGTTGTATTTAAAAATTTATTTTATTCTATGATGATTTTAAACAATTTTAAATAATAAAATTATAACAAATATATCACTGTTAATTGTTATTAAATTTTGAAAGCTACAAATTAAAATTAAATATTTGATTGACTTGAAAATGGAATAAATGAGGATTATTACAATAATATCGTATCGATTAAAATGTATTTTTTACGTAATAACAAATCAAATCACGAGCTTTTATTAACTATCAAAGTTATTATTTTTTAAAAATAATTAAGAGTACAGATATTAATTAAAAAATATACTTTTTATTAATCTTTTTGATTTAATTGCATATTACTCTATGTATAACGTCCGTTTAAGTTCTTGGTCAATTAATTTTGTTCAATTAACTTAATTAATTTTGCACTTGTATCAAAGTAGATGGAAAAGGAAGATGTTAGTCTCCTGAGAAAGCATGCCTACGTACTATACATATGTTGCTTGCTTGACAGTAAATAGATTTGCAAGCATGGTTGGTATTTAGACGGGACCTCTTCGACGGGACAAGAGCTAGTTGAACGCCTCACGACCCTTCATGCCATAATCGAGGCGAGAGAACGCGACCATCAGTTTACACCGTATAGCATCATAGACTTAGAAGTTAGTTTACTAGTTCTTGTCTATATGCAGCGGTAGCTCGTCGCATGTTAATCTGGTCGGAATTGCCCTTTCCACAATTTGCGTGGGTATTCATGAAGCGCACCGGAAGTCAAGGTCGCAACATTAAATGCTCAATAGAGATACCCTATAACGATGTTGACATTTTAAAATGTAAAGAATAAACATACGATTGAATACGATGTAAGTAATATTGAAAAAATTTGATAATGGTTCTGGATAATATTTATCTAAAAAATGTATATTTAATTTTGATTCTTTTATTTTAAAAACATCATGCAAATTTAATACAGCGGATATTGGTCGTTTAATAAAACGCAATCTTTATTGGATGATATATAATATTTGGGAATAACATTGATAGTTCTTTTGAGAAATTATTTTACAGCATACATATATATATAAATAGGAAAATAAATAGGAATATGCTATGATAAGAATATGCTTATTTAAGTTTAATGTCGTTTTATTGACGCGCGACGAATCGGACGTGTGTATCTCCTGGGAGCTATCCTGCAGATTTATGTAGCGTCGAGAGAGAGATAAATATTCTATAAAATCGCGTATGAAAACATATATAAATATGTGGCGTAGGAGAGAACGAATAGGAATGTGGCGCGGATAGGTTGGGATTTGAAAAAACGACATATTTTTAGTGCATCTTTATTTTTAACTTTTAATCTCTCGTTTTCGACATAATTATTCATTTTCTAAGTAATGATAAAAGAGAAATATATTCTTATTAGAGAAATATAGTATTTATTTATCTTGTATATGCTATATATTTTATATATAACATTAAAAATAATACTGAATTACACAAAATTGTAGTTATATCGCAAATTAAATGATTTTTAAATTCACAATAATCAAAAGATTGATTTAACATTTAATATTTGTAACTTTATAGCCTTTATTCCGCTTTTGTGATTTACAGTTTATTTATCTTTCTTCTGATAAATCATATGAAACGTCAAAGCGACCAATAAATAAACATTGCGCAAAGGGAAAATCGCGTTGTTAGTGATAAGAATATCAATTTGACAAATTGCTATTTCTGAAAAATAACTTTATAAATTATTCCTGTTTTAAAATTTTTTAAAATATTAATATATTTAGTTAATTTTAAATAAAATATCAAATATAATTGGTGTTTAAAAATTGAAATTGTTATATATATATATATTTAATATACATATATTGTAATACATATTACAAAATAAACATTTATGCGATTAATCCATAATATTACAATTCATCAATCAATATATTCTTAATCCATTAAAGTATTATGATCGCGTAGAATTGAAACAAAATATGAGATAAATCTAATTTGACATTAGTTAAATGTGATAATATAGCAGCAATATAATTAAATTTTTTTGTTAAATTATGTCAAGTAGGGAAAATAAAATCATTTCTACACGAATAAAAATGAGCAAATGTGTACGGGTCATCAATAATAAGTACTACTACATGTCGTGAAGTATAATGCGCGGCCACGAATGATAAAGCACAATTTTGTATTAGTTAAAGGTATCAACTCAGATTCAGAATTGATATGTCCGTGATATGTATGCCCGTGTTGAGTACGTGCTATTATTAATATTATACTTCAGTTTTTTACTCTCTTGTTATCATTCTAAAGCGTTCAAGGTAGTTGATAATGTATATCACGTAATTACAGAAGAATGCACAAATCAAAAATAAGAAAATGTTGAGATAAGATATATCATAGGTATTCAATAGCTCCATGATCGAATAGTTCTGTACATTCGAATCAAAACTGATACACAGTTGATTACAAAACTCACCGCAGAAACGTTTCTCTGCGAGACAAGAGTTGCGGACAATACCTCGTTGTATTGAAACATTTACGGTTTCTGATGCTTACTTTCAGGACTAACAATAAGCAAACAAATACCACATAAGTTATGACTATCATGATTAAATAATCAAATAGAAAATATACTAACGTGGTGAAGTTAGGATTTTTATGTCTAATATTTTTTGTATGAATTTATATTTTATAAATATGTTCTTTATATTTTTATTTAGCAAAATTACGCGCTGTTATTATTTGACTTGAAACGCATTTTAAAGATATGTATCAGTATCGGTATTATTTAAATTGATTAGCAATTAATTTAATTATATAATGATAATAACGGCGTATAGCTTTGCTAACAATAAGTGAAGAGTATACATAAAAATTTACACAAAAAATTTTATTAAGCACAAAAAATCCAGCCCGAGCGTATTAATAAAATAACCATGATCGGAGCGTGGAGTTTGAAAGCAAACATAAGTGTACAATTAAAATGACAAAAGTGTTTTTGTGAGGATTATGACTGAATATAAGATGGAAAAGAGTTACAGTCACAATATATATTTTTGTATAATATCTTGTACTTTGGGAGTGTGGCTTTGACCCAATAACTATAAGTCGCATTCTGACCTTTAATAGATACTCCTGAAAGCTGCTCATATGCTCTTTCAGAGTTGCTTAATGCAAGCAAAAGGCAAAATATAATGTTATAACAGTGCCGGTCTTACCTTAATGATTACCACGTAAGGTGCTCGTAATTACTGAGTAAAGCGCTTCGCGCTGCTTATCTCGCGCGTCGTTAAATTCTGACTATACCACTAATTACACGTGTGTGACATGTGCGTCGAATTTCTAAATGAAGAGCTTAAGAATGACTGGCTAAGAATAGAAATAACTGTTAATAATAACTTAAAAATATTAATGAAGGTCGTGGAATTTAATTTTATTCTGGAACGCTATTATAAGTTATTAAAATTCTTATAATTTCATATAAGTAAAATTTTTTCTTTATAATATAATTAACTGTAATAAGTTAATAAGAAGATAGCAGAAAATAAATACGAATAAATTATCAAATGCATAAATAGAGCGACAAATGGTTTAACAGATATTTTTTCGCATAGTGACATGAAAAGAAAAATGTTTTTATCAAATTGAAAGTTAATATTCGAATAATTAAGTCTCTCTCGATATTATTAATGTATATAATTACAATTTATAAAGAATTTATTCTAGCAATAGAGATATAGCATACATTTCATTAACGATAAATAATTTTTTACAATTTTATGTTAATGAGTGTATTTAAATCGCTTTGCTTTCCACGTTAAACACACTTTAGCATTTTCTATGTCGATAACATGATACACGAAGCTGTTTTACACCAGGATTGGAGAATATTCAATTCGAGAATATTCAATTTCAAAGACTCCGGGTAACTCTGTCGTGTAAACGCTCAGGTATTTATTAATGTTCATTCAAGCTTTGTGCGCGATATTTTAAGTAGAAAATTATAATGCATAGAAAATTATAATGCTTTATTATACCATTAATATTATGCCGTTACATTTTTTTCTGTTTAAATTACTACAAAGCGCTTGATGTATATCGGAACTAGCTGAAAGAGCGTTGAATTCTCATAAATTCGCGCTGAATGGAGAAATAATATTTGTCTGAATTATTAATCCTAACAATTGTCAACACGTGTGCGCACGTGTAATGAATATATTGCTTTTGAGAATAAAATTTGTTGAAAATGTGAATAAAAATTGCTTTTTATTACGCACTTCTATTGCACAGCACTCGAATTTGTGGATATACTTTCGTCGGGTTTTTCACACCTTTCTGCACCATGTTCGTATTTTTTTTCTATAGAACGTTAGTGAATGAAAAGACACAACATTCGGTACGGTTGTCTCCTTTTAAATGGTTATATGCATTAATCAAGCTCCACCGACGAAGCTTTTCTGTTTTCAATGATCAACGGAACATTGATCAAGAGACCTTAGGTGAAAAAGGTGAGAACAAAGAACAGAATGTACCTTTCATTTTTGTGAATTTTATGAATGGAGCGCTTAAGAGATTCGTATTTTAAATCAATAGTACAATAAAAAAAGTGAATTAAGCGTTTTCATATTTTTAGTCGAAGTTTTTTTAACTTCTACTGCTCTTAAAAAAGATTCAATATTTATTCGCAATAAACAGATGAATATTTATAATGCTAATTAGTTTAAAACGGTTGCGTTGTAACTTGTCCTATTGTTAGATAACATCATGACCGTTCGCCTTGTTTGCACAGATTTTTGACAATTTTATGATAACTGACAGTGAAAGTTATATTTATTTAATATTTCTGTTTTTGTTAGCAATCTCGGAGAAATATGAATAGCATTATTTATACGAATTTCGTAGGAAAACTTCTCATTAATTAGTGACTCGGACTTGAGAATGAGGGGAAAGGGAGGGAGAGTAATCCTCTTAAAACTTACAAGGAGCTTTAAAGAGATATCTTCTTCGATCATATGTGCGCTGAAACTCTTTCACAACTATGAAAGCGAGTTTGATCAAAGCAAAAACATCGTTTACAAGTTGTTATACGAAAGTTGTACGAAACTTGTATGGTAATTGCACTTTAATTTCCCATATACTAAATTGATAGTAACAGCTAAAGTATGAAATGTATTTAATTAATAAAGATTCAATTTTATCTCTTTGATATACGACAATTATTTGTATAAATTTAATAGGTACGTACTTCAATGATTTTTTTTCAATATAGTGAAAAATAGATCCGTACTTATAACTCATATCGCATCGATTGATTTGGTTACCTTGAAAAGCTCGTACAACGACTGAGAATCTTGTTACATTTAATTGTTAAATGAAGCGAAGCGCAGAATGCGAACGCGCGTCCCTTGGAATTTTAAAATTTTAGCCGATGGCGCGAGTCTGCAAGTAACGGAAGGAACGGAATTTAAAGATTACTTGGCTTTTTACTTCGCAAGCTCGCCGGTCGCTTTTAATTCCATTTAGCGTATGTTAAAGCGAAATCAATTATTTTCATCGGGCAGTCATTTCCATGTCCAACCTTGGACGGAGTTCGCTCGATATCGATCTGATTCATCCTCCAATCTCACATTTACCGTATCCGACATTACTCCTCCGATGCGGCAAGTTACGATGCATTTTACGATGCACGTTAGTTTGATGTAACGACGGGAGCTACTCGCACGCGCGTATTGCGGGGGAGAAACATGTTCTCTTTCCTTTTTACTTTTATGCCGTATCGCGTTACCAGACGCGATGTGTTTTTACACATCGTCTGCGATGCCGCTCACGTCGCTTCCCGGAGACTCTCTCTGTTACTTCGCTCTGTTTTACATCAGGCGATCAGCCGCCGACCGTTTTCCCGCAGCGGTGAATCTAACGTCACAATTTAATCTCGAGTCGTGAAATTGCACGAGCCGGCAAATTAGAATCGGGCTGTTATAGACGACTATATTGAGCTTGCAGTTGCGCACGCACGGCTTTCCGCAGGCGCCCGCGACAAATGTCTCTTAATGAATCCTCAGCGGTCTCGTGGACGTAAGGATTTCGACTAAGGTGGTTGACGACGTTTGCTATCAAACTAAACGTCGTTCGACGGTAATTATTATTGTTACGCATGTTTTGTTACCAAATCGCGAGCAGAGAATTTCCCCTCGAGACGCTACAGTACGCGCATCCCGTCTGTTTCTCCAACGCTATTTCTCCGGTAAAATTGTTTATTCTAAAATCCATTAGGGACCATCGTACACGCGCGGGGCACAATATTTTACTTTCCTGTAAAATTGACGCGCGTTTTGAGTCTTTCGAATAATATGCTGGGGAAGAGGATTAATACACGGTCGATTTGAAGTATCGCCTACCATTTGCCGAGTGGCCATTTATTAACGGCTAACGCAATGGCGAGTCAATTTGCAGTAAATATCTTTGCGTCAGTGTTAGTTGATACGCTCGCTCATTCTAATCCCAATATAAATTGATTGTACGGAAAAATAATAATTATTTAATGAGAATAGAAAATTAAGGGAGCCTGACATATTCTGCAGAATTTATATTATTTCATCAAGAGTATGCAGGCTCGTATTTTCAAACAATTAGAAAGAGAAAATTGGGCCCAAATTAGCAATTAAAATTAAAAAGCTGTATATAGATTCGTGAATAAAAGAAACAAATTCGTGATAAAATGCTACGTTTCGACTGCACAGAGTCCTCTTCAGCCATAAATAATTACAAATAAATTTAATTAATAATCATGATTAAGAAACACAAAAGCCACGCTTACATTGCAAACGCTTAAGCAAAATTAAAGACATGTTGGATAAATTAGACTATTAAAGAGATGTCAAGAAGATAAAAGTTTTCAATATGTACGGTCAATTAATAAACATTTATTTATTTATACAATAAACTTTAACATTTTTTTAAATTTTAATTGCTCGTTTGGTTCTGATTTTTCCTTTCTAATTATATTATTTTATAAAAAAATATATGAGTGAGTTTATAGAAAAATTAGCGATGCTTAGCATGTGTATTAAAATCTAGCGAGAAACGCATTTTCTAGTCGACATCTAAGGATGATTATAGGAATTTGTTTGAAAATATACTTGAAACTGCTTCACTTGCCGCCTCTTTCGTGTTTGGAATAATCATTGAGCTACGTACCTCACGATACATCTTGTATATAAATAGAAATATAGCCTATAGATAACGTCTCTGCATAAATAGATTAAACGTTCCACTAAAAATATATAACCGCACTTTTATTCGATTTGAGCGCAACTATATCGCGTGGAAAATTCAGGCACAAAGGCGTAGCATCCTTTTACAATCCGTTGAGAATTTATTTTTTTATAACTCATAATAAGCGAGGGTTGATTCTCGTAGAATGACGCATGAGGGGCGTTCTGCCGTACTGTAATATAATGACGTTCGTATATCCGATATGTGTCGTCATGAAAGGAAGGGTCATTGCGTTTCATGTTAAGCAGATTACCGCTCGTTGCTCTTACGAGGAATCCATTAATACTTTTTACTTTTTACGTACGATTCGACCGCAAAAATGTACACATTTTTTTCACCGAGATAATTGTGGAAAGATATAAATTCAGGAGAGAAAAAATAAAAAAGAAACTTTATATTCAATATTTCTTTTAACGTAATTCACTGTTTATTTTCGAATTGATCCAGCGCAACACGTAGCTGTTTCAGCGTCGAAGATAGAAGGGAAACTTAGAGAGAGTGGAAGTGGTACAACTACAGCTCGTTGTACTTGGAGGATCGTTGAAAGAGTTATCTTACAGGCCATTTTTCTAACTCCTTTTAAAGCTCTCCGTGCCATTTCATAATGACTGGAAAAGAAAAATAAGTCTATTATCCTTTTGAATAATTGAAAGAATAGTACAACCCGCTGATTTTCTTATACTTTAATTTGTCTTCTCTTGGACACGTTTCATATTATTTTTGCATTCTTAATAAAAAAAAGTGTGATCATTATCCAAGAGAATTTTTCTTAGGGTAAGATGGAAGAAGGAACATTATAATGCTTTTACTCTTGGTTACACTAAATGATTAAAATGTTCATTACTTGTTATATTTTTCTTTAGAGGTACACGAATTTTGCTTTAAATTATTTATCGTGTGGGTGTGTGTTAGATATTCTAAAATCCGTGTCTATCGAAGCGATTTTATTTACATAAACGTACAATTGGTCGGTGTAAGATGTTGCGAAGAGCAACGTTTCCGACATTTAATGATTTTTTTTATCGTTACCTTAAAAGCCCCACGAGCACTTTCTCGCCCGGAAGGTAGTTGAAGTGAAATATTATCCTAAAGGTGAGAAGAAGAAACGAAAGGGAGTGAGATTTTAATCAGTATCTTTAAAAGTGATCTTAAAACTGAAAACATCATGCTGTGTATTCAATGAATTGCTTATTAATTTAATCTAATTTACTGAGATTATTTTCGAAATTCATTAGTATTATCTGTTATCAATATTATAACGAATTATTTACAAAGTAAGATGTCAGATCTTTATATATTAGTGCGAATATTAGATCAAGACTACTAGAGCATAGTAATTGAAGCAATTTGATTTATTATCATCATCTCAGCTAGTCCTAGACGATTTTTATGTCATAAAAATTATATTTAAATCCCGTGAGATGAAATCGGTCGATTAATCATCATTTAATCCAGTTACGCAATTTACGAAATAGAATTCTAGACAAATAGATGTTCCTGCTATGGCACTGAATCGGCGCATTTTATGTTACGATCAAACGTATTTATTAAAATGTTCATATTTTACGAGACAAATATCATTTTGTGATTCTGGTAGAATGATCCTTGTGAAAAAGTATATTATGTACTTGTACAGGATATATATATATATATATTTGAAAGAGAATATTATGTGTGTAGCAACTGTGCGTTTGATGGACTGTGTATTATAGTGTATTGTAACTTTTTGCTAGGCCGAAAATAATACAACTATATAAGTACGTAAAATAATCAAAACGGGACATAATGTATAATGAATTCATTAAGGTTTTTCTTAAAAACTATTATAAACCCTTCTTCTTTTGAAAAGAAAAGAATTAAAGGATTTTATTTTATTTTGTCATAACTTATTTCAAAATAATTCTAAAACTACGTTATTGCAGTTTTGTTTATTCATATAATTGCTCAAATATATTATTTTGTAAAAAATTAAAAAGAATCAGAGAGTTGCATATCTTAAAATCTTGAGAATACGAGCGGACAGGATTAATATAATTGTTCAGATAATGAGATAAATATTATTATTCGTGGATATACAATCAGACAAGTTAGACATATGATTTTGGGAGATATAATATTACAAGATTGAGAGCAGCAATCATTATAAATGAAACCGTATTATGACCCTTCCTGCGAAAATATAAAAATCCTTTTAATCTTGAGGATCCCCCTTTTGGTAGCTCATAATATCTCTGATATTATTATCCACATTTTTTTGTCTTTTCCCAATCTCGTTTTATCGTTTTATCTTTTCACGCAAGCTGGTGATAATTGAATTGTGAGACGAGAATGATAATCATAAGGAACACGAACTAGAATTCAATCTTAAATGATAAAACCGTTTATGAAATAAAAGTTATTGTACTAATCAAAATTTAAAGTTAATTAATTTAAAATATATAAATTCATCTTTGAACCATTTGCTTTTTTCCTTTGTTTTTTCTTTGAATATATTTTTATCATCTAAAATGCGAAATGCAATGAAAAATAGAAATTAAACTATTATAGGGCAAGAAAACAAATTTAGGAAACATGTTTAAAAAAGTTTTTAAAATATTTTTAAATGTTAGAATAAAGGAGCGCAACAGTTTATTTGACTATAAATAGATCGTAGAACAGAGTTAATAAATATTTATCACTTAAATAGCTAGATATAACGAGAAGATATAACGCGATCATATGTGCTTTGAAATCGTAGAGTCTTGTGAGCACGAATCATTTATAGCAGACATCTATATATTGTTAGAACGCAAATGTCATAATGCTACCTATCGTTATCCGTTATTCGATATCACAGCAATACACTTTACTTCATTTTATGCAATATGCAATGTCCGAAATTTTTAAATGCTTAATCAAATTCTCAAAGAAATATTTGTATTAAATCAAATCTTCTATTGAAACAGTGTATTTATATACTTTTATATTTTTGCTAATTCAGATATATAATTGCTGTATGAGCATTTATATATTTAAATTAGTACTTTTTAATATTATATGTATACGTAAGTATTTTATAGGTATTTTAGATATATGTAACATAAAAATAATTAACCCGTGTTTTTGTGAGGAAAGTAATTGAAATAGAAATTCTGTATTGATATATAGATATTAGTAGTTTTAAATTCTGTTAACAATTATCTAAAATACAGTCAACAATTATCTAAATATAAAATATAATTTGGTAATAATTTGATTTGAAGAATAAGATGTGTTTAATTCTCTCCTTTTAAACTTCGAAATCATATTAAAGTAGCTACAATAGTTGAGAATTCTCAGAAAATATTGTTTTATCCTGATACATTCAGTAGAACACAAGTATTTTGAAGAGGAGAAATTCTACTGGATAACCGAGGAAGAAGTTCGTAGGTTTATCGTCCATAGTTTCAGCAATTTCTCTTCTGTTGCATTTATTTGTAATTGTTGGTCGATTTGTCGAGTTTCCAGCCAGTAAGTACAACCGTACTGTTTCCTGCTGTTTCATTTCCGAATCAGTTTATTACAGCGTGTATTTGTGTTTTCTTTGTCGTTTCCATTTATTATTTGTTGAATATTTTTTCATTTTTTTTTTTTTTGTAAAGATATCTTTACTTATTCCATTCAGTCTCAGATATCTTACGCTATACATTAATTTTTAAATAATTTATATTTAAATTGTAAATTGTTGCACTTTTTTATTAACATAGGAGATGAATTGTTAATACAATAAGTATAGTTAATACAATATTGATTTTCATTCTTATTTACTGAAATTCAAATATTAAAGTACGAATGACCTTTTATTTACGTTAATCTCGAATTGCCATTAATCAGGAGTAAAATAAAAGCGTACAAAGTGAAATAACAGGCCTCTATATGTACATGCATGTAAGCATTGACATTGTGTGTAAAGGTGTTATGTGTATATAATTTAAAAGCAAAAACTCGTTCAAAAAATTTCGTGCAAAAATGCCAAATTATTATCGACGGGGAAAGTGCAGAGCGCATTTACGCTGAAAATATAAAACGTAACGCACCGGATGCTAACCGTCTCTTGCGATGAAGAAAAACATATATGGCATACTATACTATATAAGGTGTCCGAGATTATGCATACATTTTCAAAGAAATTCTTTAACCTAAAATTAATTATCGCTAGAGGAAAATGCCAAAGTAATAAGTATTTCTAATTGATAAAATAATTAATAATAAATTAGGTTCCCAATAATATATCCATGCATTGCATAAATAAATGAAACTCTCTTTCAAGTTTTTTGTCCATCTTAAATGTCGCGTATATCTTCTGTTTTCTCAGTAATTCATTGTTCCCAGCACTGCACAAGACAGTATAAATATAAAAAATACAATTTTATTTCTTTAAATCCAGAGTAAATCTTACACCAGACAATGAGATATTTATTTACAGATATTTACAGATATTTACAGGTATTTACAAATATATAATCTTAAATATCTAAATGATAAAAATTTGTAAGAATTGATATAAATGTAATAATAAATCAAATTTTCGTGAGAAAGATTAAAAATTACTAAATGTGTATTATAAAAAACGATGAAAAAAAGATCTGGCATGTACTAACACGTGAAACATGTTGGTATATTCTCACAGTAGAAAACGCATGTCTTTTGTTTTTTCAGTATTTCATCGTTCACTGCACAAGACAGTTTCTATTTATTTATAGGTATACCGTGTATAATCAAAAGAAAATGTTTTCTCAAGATATGCTACAGTGGAAAGAAATAATATCGTAAACGCAAATATATTTTGGCTTTATCGTTTTAAAGATATAAAAAAGTGCTAAGATCACTTTTTGACAACAATAGCAATTGCAATTACAATGTTGCAATTGCAAAATTGTAGTTTTCCAAGAGAATTATTTTTGTACAATTCTCTTCCTAAAATATTTGTTGAAACATAACAAAGAAGCCAAATATTAAACAAATATGAAACCGTATACGACTAATAGTTACTGTATACATAATGTCAATATAAATGAAATATATATTTAAAATCTGAATGCATGATCAATTTTCCTCCGAAATATTTTATTCCATTTCGCGTTTTATTACAGAAATTTAAAACGAGAGAGAAAGAGAGACATTGTTTCGGCAATAACCAATGGTTTAGGATTCCACTAACTATTGATCTTTTTTATACCGGGTGCACCGTGTACATATGTATTCGTCACTGTCGATTTTATCGTAGTATACCCTTTTCTCTAGTCTCAGGACGATTGTAACACGCAATGCACGGATATATTACCGAGAATCTAATTTATCGTAGCGCGACGTGAATTTAAAGTCGCCTATCGCGTTCTACTCTAAGATTGATTGATCATCACGCTTTATACAATCACGCCAATATAACTAACTTTGTGAAAATAATTATGAACATAAAACGCATTCGAAATAAATTCTAATATATTGAAAAATCAATTAAACTATATGTTATATCAAATAAATTGTGCAATGCAATGTATCGGAATCTTTTTTGAAGCAAATCTAAAAACGAGATATAATTGCACTTAACATTTTCGCTGAGCTTAATAGGCAATAATTTTCAAGTTTTGTTGAAAAAAATGGCTGTTTACTAATACAAACAAAGTCTTTAACAACACAACGAATCTGTATGTAGTTTTAGCTGCGGTTTATCTTTAAAAGGCGGAAAATTGAATGCGCGTACGTAAAAGCGTCGTTCATTCGTTTATCGGCCATTTATAGACGAAAAAGTTCGGCGCGATCTCATTAATGGTTTAACTCTTTTATGTCAGTTGCCGTTCGCCTGTTTGGATGTTTCTTTTACAAAACCATTATTACGCGCGGAACCGTGACGGAAAAAACGACGAGGAAAAAGGAATAGGATTGAACACTGTACTGTAAAGTAATCGTGAAAATCTATATGTGTACATTTTTTACTTGTTCCAACGACGAGAAACAAGTAGCTCAAAGTGGCTTGTACTATTGTGTGGTAAGTCACGCTCGATAGAATTGGTCAAAGGAGCCCAGTTTAAATAAAATCGTTTAAAAGTATTGAATCTCTATTTTAAATAATGGCGAAAATGTGAAAAATAGTTTAACGAATTCTCAAAAAAATTCTGATTAAATCGTAAAATTATAAAAATTATATTTAGTTAAGGACATCGGATAGTAGATTTTTCCTTTTCGCTTACCTTTCGATAATTCGAGAGAAAGTTTCTGCATGATATACTCTGATTGCCTTCCCAAAATTGAAAATCTGTTAGATATAAACGTAATAGTAGCTTGAAACTTGTATATGTGTCCTTAGAGAATTCGCTTTACGCTAATGTCCTTGTAAGTCGATACTTCTCAAGACACCTGTGTACCTGTTCGATATGACCAACGGTTAAGTCGCGCAGATGACGTACGATGTACATTAGATGTGTATTAGAATTTATACATATGCATATACATTCTATATTAAATATTTATAATATTTATAATATAAATTTATTACTATTATTTATGGATCAGCAAATTGTAAAAGAGAAAAACTTTGGCAAGGCAAGTACCTTTGCAAATTCTTATAGTGTAATTTTTTGTATACGATACATTTTTAATTTTAATATTTAATACATATGATAATTTTATCTTGATTAATATATACATATATTAGAATGAAGGAAAAAATTTAAGATTTTATAATTATCTTAGTAAAATAAATAATGTACTACAGTAATGTACTACTTCTCAAAAATATAAATATAGAAGAGTTAACAAAAAAATTATTTATTTCGATTTGTCTCGTGTCTTGTATTCATGCAGAAAAAGCTATTTAATTTGTTTGCTGAGCTATTCATAAATAGTATAATACTTCTAGTATTGCACAAGCAAATTTCATTTCATTTTAGATGATCTCTTCTAAAATCTGCCTTTTTTTCATTTTCGAGAAGAGAAGTTGCGTAGGTGTTTGTGTGGGAGATTCTACGCAAACATGTCCTACAATTGTAAATTTTAAAACATTTTTTAAGAGTCTATTTTATTTAGTCAAAGTAATACCTTTACATATATATTTATTGTTGTACATATAAATATAATAAACATTTCGCACAATATAAAATTTTGTATTGTTCTTTTCGTAAAATTGTACAAGAAAGTTTTTCTAAAAAATAGCTGCATTTTAAATTAATTATTTTCACAAACCTCTTTGTTTCTCAACATAAAGATAATGTAAATTACTGTTACATTTAAATATTTTATGCGTTGACATGAAAAAATAATGAACTAAAATTTTAACATCTAGAATAATATAATATTATATTAATAAATCCGCGTGTGTCTAAGGTACATGTATTTTTTAACGCGTATATTCACAAATGAAATGTTCCACTGATAATATTGAGATATATATTATATTATAATGAAAAATATACTTTTTGCCTGGATTATATTTTACAATTTTTGCGAACAGAAAGATCTATTGATAAAGAACTGGGTGAAGCGTTTAACTTATTTTTCAAAATGATTTCCTTGCATAAGTCGACCTTCTTTACACCGACCGATTCATGCATGCTACTGTCCGAGAACGTGAAATGAGGTTTACGAACGGCACGAAAGTGCGTCCATACCATCTCCATTAACGCAATTGCTCCATTTTGCAACGCGGGCAAATTCATCTTCAAATGGACGACGAAATCGATCGGGCCCACTGGCTGATTCAGCCATAATCGGCGGAACAGTCGTACTCCTTGTCCTCCGTTTCCCATGAAAGGATCTCCGGTGACAAGCTAGGCATCCAGGTCGGGCTGATGAATTTCTGAACATACGTCACGCTGTAGCGAAATCCCGCATTGGCGTCGCCCTTCACGCGGCAGCTAATATTCGACGATCTTTTGTAGAGCGTCAAAGGCGGTCCGCCTTCTCCTCGCGGCGGGTAAATAAGAATCTTCTCCAGATTCGCCCCGCCGTGACTGTGCTTCGGCTTTTCAAGCCTCAGGCGAGCGGGATCCGTTAACCATTCTCTTTCGATAGATCTTGCTCCCCGGACGGTCCTCTGGGCGCCGAACTCGGATTGATTCTGCTCTTCGCGAATGTATTCTTGCGCATCGGTTCTCGTTCTGTTGCGACAAGTGGCCTTCGACGGCTTGTGGAGTATGTCTTGGTTTACCGCTTTCACTCTTTCGCAGAAGGACTCGAGTTTCTTCACCGGATCCCTTTCGTCGCGAGAAATAACTGACGTGCAGGAGCAGGAACAGCAATAGCAACAGCAACAGCATACCGTATCAGATATCCTTCGCGATAAATCGTTCCTTTTCGCAATCTCGTTATTCCCGATGCAGGTGCAAGAACCAGTCGAACACGCCGCAGGAGGATTGTGGAAGGGCTCCTTGCATTCGCATGTGGATTCTGCTGCGTCGTATCTCAATCCTGAAGAATCCCCCGACACGGGTCTTCCAGCAGTTCTTATCGCGAAAGAGAATTCCTTACCCACAGGGTGTCTCGCGGTAATCTTTTTTCGTAACGCCGTCCGCCCTCCCATTGCTTCTCCCTGGCTTTTCTTTAAATCGCTGCTCAATTTCTTATACTCCCGAGGCATTCTGGTCGCCCCACGACGCGCCCGATCGTCTAGAAATAACATGCGCGATTTTAAATCTCTTAAGTCGATGACGATATCGTACACTGAAAAAAAAAATTCTGGTTAAAAACGAACGAATCAAAAAAAATTTGTGGGATTAATCAAATATACTGATTGTTATAATAGGAATTCTGGTTATTATAAGTTATAAGTATTGAGTTCTATTATAATAATTAGAATTTAATCAATCCTAGATTCTCTGATTCGTCCGTTTTTAACAAGAATTTTTTTCAGTGTAATTATTCGTCCTTATCATAATTATCGAATGCATGATTATCATGCACCGTACCTTCGCTCTGCGAATCTTCTTCCAACGATAAATTGATCTCCGATTCCTCTTCGTCGTTATCTCGTGACTGTATTGATTTGCAAATAGTTGCTGCTGTGTAATTGACTCGTTTGTTTATTGGAATTGGTCGACGGGTGTTCTCACGTTGCAGTTGAAGAAAATCGTTTGCGTTTTCTGGACAACGGTAATAATACCTCGAGCAATCCGCTGTCTCGTTTCTCTCGACGTTCTCGTAACAGCCGAGCCATTGCTTATTTTCACTAGTGGGTACTTTGCACAGCTTCCCAGATTCCCTTAAGAGACTGCGATAACACGACGATTCTCGGTCCCCTAAAATGTTCGGCTTTCGTCGCCGTTGATCCGTGTTGTTCTTGCGGTTCGCCTCTCGCTGGTAACTCCTATCGATTGATGCTTCCATAATGGAGCTGGACGCTTTCAGCGGAGGTCCTATTTCATTCTCCCATTGTGAAGTTCGCCCTTGAAATAACGAGCTCGTTTTGGGCAGTCTCGCTGACACCATCAACCTGTTGGATCGTGAATTCAAACCCGAAGAAGTCGGTTGTTTAGATCTCCTTACAGGATAATGATATCCTGAAGTAGAACTTTGTCTTTTGTTCTGCAATGGAGTTTGATAAGAGAACGTTGCATCTCGACCGGAATAAATTTTATTAAGTGGCTGTTGATTCTCAAAGTTGCTGGCATCACTTTCTTCATTTAATTTCCCCATTCGTGTTTCTTCTCCATGTTTGCAGTTACGATAACGAGAATTTCTTTGTGTCGTCTTCTCGTTACGTGGGCGATTCGTGTAACACGAGTCGCTAAGTTTGTTTTCGCGCAGTGATTTAAATATATGAACTTTAGATTTTCTATCAGTGATTTTCGATCTGCTAATTGTGGAATCGCGAGTGGCATTTTGCGACCAGTCTTCTGTGACTTCGAAGCTGGCTACTTCTGTAGTTGCCGGCCACATTTTGTTCTTTCTGGAGTATAAGCCGTAGAGTGTCGGTGTAAATTCATGATATTTGTAAGAATTTTTTGATAAATTCGGTTGTTGATAGAGAGATTTAGTGGAAGGGCTTAGGTCTCTTCTATAATTTTCTCGAACAGCAAAATTAGAATTGCCGCGAAAATAAGATTGTCTCGCCGAACAACAATAATTGCAAGCATCCGTGGAATTATGATTATAAAATTGCTTTCTCTTCCTTTTCAAAGTCATATTTTTATTTTTTCTTGTTACTCTAGATTTGATCTTTTTAAATGATCTAAATCGTGTACCTGAACACCTTACGCTGCAGTTGCTGGACTTTTTTGTGCCGGCATAATCCTCGTCGCCACTGTTCACCTCGAGGCGGCAATTTCGTTCAACGTCCTTAACGTAATTCAATATATCTTCGTTCTTCAACCTCTTAAGATGTTTGGTCTTGCTGTGCTTCTCATAATTTTCAAACCACTGAATGTCCTCCCGATCGTCGTTACCATCGGGATAATCTATTTTCCCATTTTTCGACATTATTTATGTTCAGTATGCCACACACGTGTGAATCAGAATGTAACCTCGGTACAACGTACGTTTATAAATCTCTCGAATGAGGCGGCGAGCGATGCATCACGTTTCTTTGCATCGTGATTTGGATGCACCTTGTTTATCGACATGACAGTGCTGATGTTGGACGAATGCAATATACGCGAGTCCGCGACAGCGTGTAGCTAAGCTGTTTGAAGGATTTTCGATAACTTTGATATTTTCGATGTCGCACGATTCTATTGTGAATATGGTCATAGAGATATAATCGATATTCTCCACAATTTAATGTAAATCCGCATAATCCATATACGTCACAAGATTTCGAGATGTTCTGCGTGGTGCAAGAAAATAAGATTTATAATAATGGACCAAGAATCTGACCTAAATGTAAACGTAAGTTTCAATCTTGAAAGTTTACGTGAAACACGCAATATGTGTAAATATAAAAAATTACACACTTAAAAATACGATATTTTCGATAATTTGATTAGCCGATTATATGTTCAACTTTTATGATACAAAGCGTTTTATAAAAAAATAGTAAAATGATATTTTTTATCAAAATTTCTATGTAATACATTTAAATTCCAAGTAACACATTTCTTTTTTTTAAAAACAAATGACAAATTATTATCTTGGCAGTAATACCTCTCTTCAAAAAGTAAATTGTTATTTCTGTAGTGCTTAACAAACGAAAAATATGTGGCAGAATAATATGCCCCTCTCTTTTTTAAATCTCTATCCACTCGGATAATCGCGTGATAGCAACATTTCAAAAAATTATTTTAAGAATGAAGTTACGGTAATGTTAATCCGGTAATGTAATTTTCTTTCTCTTTTTACAAGCATCATAAATTTCTCTCTCGTTAGAACACTGTCAGAGAAATGTTGGACGGATTTTACTAGGTAAGAAGGCAACATAGACAAGCAGAGTGCAGCGTGGCAATTTTTATTACGTTTATGCATTTACACGCACCGCTTGTTTTAATCACGCCAGTTTCCAGTTTCCTCTTTTATACGGTTTTTCTGGTTAGCAGAAGTAATATGAAGTAATAAATAAGTAACACACGAATGAAAATAAATGTCAATTTTGTCGGCTATACTTCATATTTCATATCGCGTTAGAAGTGATGTCAAGTTACTAATTTCTATTAATATTCAACCGTTATATTTTCATGATATTTTATCTATGTAACATTTATTAATTACTTCTATTAGTTTACATTTTGCACAATAAATATTGTATATTGTAGAAGTTTGATGAAGTGTTTTCACAACGGGTCGCTAAAAATATTAATCCAATTTAACGGATGATTGATTTAGTTTTACTTAGCTGACGAACGATTTATTTACGTTGATGTAGATATGTTGGATTTCCATGTGTATGAAGAAAGCTGTGAAACAAGTAACAAAGAAGAATCTAAATTCTAGAGTATTCGGACTAGATATATAACGTAAAATTTATACTTGTAATAATTCCTTTCCTTTTAACTTTTAGCATCAATTAATTTTTAGTATCAAGCGATTCTTGAGATTATATGTTGTAGAAAAGAAAATATGGGTGACGGTATGATCAAAGTATGCATAGGAATGCTAATGATATATTATGTTTTCGAATATGCTCGTGTACATTAACCAAAATATGTCAAATTGATAAGAGTTTGAATAACCAAGCAAAAAGTAAGAAGTTCATAAATTATTTTTGTGGAACATAAAGATTTATTAACTATTTATATTATATTTGGTAAATACGAAGGAGAGCTCACTCCTCACCGATTTCGACAAAATTAGGCTCAATCAACGCGATTTTGCGCAAAACGACCGAATCTTCCAGAAAAAAGTGTCGCTCTGGTATATGGAAAGTACACATAAATATGGCTACAGGTACAACCTTATAAATCGAGAAATATTGGATCTTAATGGCAATCCAATAAATAAATAAAATTGAATGTATTATTTTGTTAAAGCAGAGAATAGTATATGAAAAGTACACATAAATATGTACTTTTCATATACCAACTATTCTCTGCTTTAACAAAATAATACATTTAATTTTATTTATTTATTGGATTGCCATTATGATCCACACTTTTGCATGCGCATATAGCTGCAAGGCATGTTCGTAGTCGCTACAGCTCGTCGCTACAGCATATGACAGGTCTCATAACCTGATAGTCGTCAATTTTAACTGTTAATATCTCGCTTCGCGGGGCAGAGCGACACTTTTTTCTGGAAGATTCGGAGGTTTTGTGCAAAAACGCGTCGATTGAGCCTAATTTCATCGAAGTCGGTGAGAAGTGAGCTCTCCTTCGTATTTACCTTATATTTTATTGTATATATTATATTTTATAATATTATATTATATTTACACATTATATTTTATTATTGTATTTTTCAATAGTTTTTAAAAATTAAATTATATAAATATCAGATATTGTTAATTGAAACATGCCATATCGCTTCTTGACATCTTCTAATTGGCTTGGTTTTTTCTAATTGGAAGTCGAAATCCAACGTTGAAAATTTATAATTCGAGATATGAGATGAATAGTATTATATAAATTTGTTTTTTATATGTTTCAAACAGATAATACAGTTTTATAACTGGCAGAAAAATCTGAGGAAAAATATGTAAAACTCAATGTAAAGTCTATACAATGAGAAATAATGAGAGCCGATTCAGTCAAGTTGATCATCGATATTAATTAAGTTCTGTTTTTTTTAATTATGCAACGACCGATTTTTTATATCTGTCTTTAATACATATTAATTATATTTTTTTGTTACATTTAAAAGATCTCTTTTTATAAATAACGTTTTATTAACATTGGATTACAGGATTTCAAATGACACGATGGCACGTTGCAGGAATTATCGTTGGTTTCTAGCACCTATTGGTTTATTTCTCACAACGGTAATATGGCTTTATTATTGTGATAATTATGTCTGTGAACACGAAGATCACAAAGAGAAAAATTTAAGAATTAAGAAACGATAATTTTATTAGTATTTCGAGAATGGTATTTAAATTGTCGATAATATGTCATAACCATGTGATTAAATTTTTGCAATAAAGTCGCTGGTGTAATTTTCGCCAAAAGTATAATACTTGTTAATCTTATACTTTTTACTATTTTTATAACTTTTTAAATATTTAAAATTTTTTCTGATATTTTGAAAGAAATAAACAGAGTTTGTACAAGGATAAAGTACATTTTTTATTTTTGCAAAAAAGTTTTAGTTAGACATTCATAAAAATACGCCTTCGCTTTAAAATGCTTGCTCTTCTCTTTTGTTGAGTATCTGTCTCAGTTTGGTAACACGGTCTGTAATGATATTTAAATGATTATTTAAATTGACAATAAAAATACTAAATTTTACTTTAAAAGTAATTATAGCTTTACCGTAAATCCGTTCCCATATCTGTAATAGTCTCTCGTAATCGTTCGATAAACGAACGCCATAATGCCACTGGACCGTCCTCGATGACATCTTCTTTACACTCGTGTCCCATCCATGTTCCCATAGTGAGAATTACAATTACTATTACAATAGCTTGTAATGCTAACAGCCACTGATTACGAAGCACATTCTTCCAGTATTCATTCTCTCTGATCTGTGTATTATTCTTCGTATAAGTTATAAAATACAGAATATAAATACATAAAAGCAGTATTATTCTTTCAACTTAAATGCATGAAATATTTTTAGTCAACGAAATGTATTATTAATTACGTGATTTATGAAAAATTATGTTTGATGAAATTTAAATGTTTACAGCAATTTTGAAAATTAAAAAAAATTGTACTTAAATTAAATTAAGCAACTTGCAAAACTATATTTTTAATTCCGACTAAATTTAAGATTCTCTCTAATACTGAAAACAAAAAAAAGCTTTTATCATGTTGGCAATAATAAAAATTAATTATTTAAAGGATATATCTGTTGAAATTAGAATGCCCTTATGTATAGTCCTTCATTTTTCATCAGGTTAATTGGCTGTTAAGGAAATATATCATAGGACCTTTTCTCTGCTACCAAATTTCTCTTATGTAATAACGCGATTACCAGAACACAAGCTAAGAAAGGTTTGTTTAGTTTTCATTACGGTGAGCTCCCTCAAGTTCGGACATAGCCACGAGAACTTTTTTCATCTTCAGAGTTTTGGGAAACGTTCTGAGCGTCATTGAACCCGAAAGTTTAAAAGCCTCTCATTGTACGCAGGAGTGCGCTGACACTTTGCAGAAATCGCAGCACGACGACATTCTGTCGTTGGAATTCTATTTATTGAGTATTTCTCGGCAGCCTTTCAATTGCTCAGCTGTCGGTAAAAGCCCGTCGCAACGCACTTCCACGCGATGGCGAGCTATTATTCGCAAACTATATAAAGTTTTTTCTTTGTAACAGTGAGCTCTTCCTTTTTTTCTATTCATTACGGAAATAAATATCCAGACGTATGCAGGATTTGTATTACATATATCGGATATTCTTTAGTTAATGGATGATACAATAGAATATGAATGAGAAATATAATATTTCCATGTTATTAATTAATTAATTAATTTCAAATGTTAACGCAACAGACTGAAAATTCTTAAATCAGTTTTGTTAGCGATATTGAAACGTTGTATGTAACATTCAAAAAATATAGGATATGGGTAATATACGAAATATCAAGAACGGAGAATTTCAATATTTCTTTAGTTGTTATAAAGTTATTTTATCCCAACAGGACGTGTTTGTCTTTCTAACGAAGACAAACACATTTTAGCGAAAGTCCGTTGATAAAGGTATGAATTTCAACGGCAATATAGAAAATAACATCGATATTATTTTAACTTATATTGAACTTCACAACGAGTTCGTTAAACGAAGAATAATGAATTAATTAAAAATTGACTGCAAAAGATTGTTTCAACCGGATCTTGAATCTGGATAGCCCTGAACTTTTCGCGAGAGCTTTCACGACTATTAAAGTCTATCGTTATTAAAGAGCTTCGGAATTACAACAAAGTGATATATTAGAGAGAAAATTACGAACAAATTACAGCGAACGAAATAACCTTTAATTTACTCTTGTAAGAGTCTTCATTTCTTTGTACTTCCAGGGTATTTATAGTTTTATTATCGAAATTGCCAGTCTTAGGCTTTACTTGTAACCTTAAAGCTCTTGAAGTATAATTATCCGATTTGTTAAATTTGGCTATACTGAAAAAAGATGAAAATTGTTATCACTACTTTTTCTCGAATTATGCAACAAATATAAAAGCGGTACTATTATGTATAAATAATGGTTTTACGTAATGATATGTGAATTCGAATAATTCTTGAACGTTTTTCTCTTTGCCCTATGAAATATATCAAATGGCGAATGAGCTACGAATTTTACCATACTGTTTTGTAAACGAAAAATTTGGCGAAGATGAGAAATTGAACTGAATGTTCGATTCACACGCTGTCGATTTATTTTCGTTATCGATACTATGAGAAAGCTTCATGAAGTTAATTATTAATAACGTATGTTAACAATTTAGCTTTGCATTCCAGATTGATTTTATACATCGATTTTAGTTCGAATTCCATTAAAGCGCTTATACATATGAAATTTTAAACTGGATTTTAAGTAAATCGAATAGGATTACATAATTGACTCTTTATTGTAAAGTTTCTAATTTTACACAATTTATTTATTCTAAAAAAAGATTTATCATTCAATTTAATTTTATAAGAAAATAAAAATATGATTATACATATAAATATGTTTGTGAAATTTTCAGCTGTTCTTACATGCAAGGCTTAAAGCCTCAAACAATCAATATAACGCTATAGCACGTATTCCTTAAGGGATGTTCATCATCTGTTCTGATTGAACTGGGCAGCTTTCACGTAACTTCCGATCGGAAATGCTGGTTTCCGACTGGTGAGTTTCCGACGGCATTATCGCGAATATGCCTTATCACGGATCTCGTTCAAAATCAGCCCTCCATCGTCGCGAAACAAAACGAGTGATAGCAGCCTCGTTCAATCACAGCGTGGAAGCTTTCCGATCGGAAAGCGGTAGTCTCGGAAACGACATTTCCTTCGTCTTTAAAGTGTCAGGAAACTTAAGTCTTTCTCAGATATGGTGAACGATATTTCTAACGTATTTCCTCGGTTCTCCTCTCCTTGCGGTCATGTTTTCCTTGCTCACTCGCTTTAATCGAACACTTCAAGAGCGAATTATTGCCCTCATATGAAAAATCAAATTTTTAAGTTTAGTAGGAATGAAATTATCTTTTGATATATATATATATATATATCATAGAAATTGTAACAAAAAAATAAAAACAAGTATAGATATATATCTATATATTTTTTGTTACAATTCCTATAATAATAAGCGTAAGTGTAGCTTTAGCGTGCTCCGTATGTTAGACATTTCCTCAAAGATTAGTATCCACTTTGTTACATCCGAGAATTTACCACTCAATGTCATTTATAATCCCCTACTACAGTACTAAAGGTTAATACTGGTATTAGCCACAGCTATTAATATATCATTATATTATTGTTGGCTTCTATAATAGCTGTTTGCAACGTGCACATTATCCCGATCCAGTATATAGCACATCTAACATTTGCATACAGCTTACCGAAAATAATTCAATTTATCATGCATGGTGTTGGACAGCTTAGGTTCCATATAATACAATGTAATAATCACCTTTTATAGAATTAGTATTAATGATAATGTTAGTTTAAATTACAGTATAATTACATAATATGTTGCATCTGTTTTGATTATATTTTGGTTAAAGCCACGACATCTATTACAAATAATAGCAATGAAAACGTTAATATTGGCAGTTAACTATGATTTAAACTGTTTCGTGTATGAAAGAATGTTTTAATAATTTCTTAACCTAACACTTATTTGTAATAAATTTTACAAAATATGTTATTGATTTATAAATAAAGTCTATTATATTTACTCTTGAAAGGTATAACAATTCATAATGCATAATTCGGTTTTTACTTTAAGGGGTTAGGCCACTCTAGAGCAAGAAAAAAATAGGCATATTTCGGGAATTTTTTTTAACGCAATAAAAGGATCAATCGAAATTCTGTAAAATGGATTTTATCATACTACTAATGAATTACAAAAAATTATTTTTTCATATCAATTAATAAAAAAATGGCGGCTGCACAGCATTTTTTCGTTGATGCCTTTTTTTCACGGCCGGAAATGTAACTCATGCAATTTTTGACCTGGAACAAAAAACCAAAAATTTTTCGGTTACTTATAACAACAGCTAGAGACGTACGGATTTTTTTTTATATTGCATAGTACTCTTTTTATAAACAATTATCT
>VBVR01001880.1:0-26569 GCA_011638315.1 Tetramorium parvispinum
ATTATAAATTTATTATTATTATTTCCAAACATTTGAAGACTACGGTCTTTGTAGTTCATTTTAATAGATTAAAAAAACAGAGGATAAATCATCTTGTTTCTTATGGTTTATTTTCTCGATTTATTGAAATCATGTAAAAAATTTTTTGGAATTTTTAAAACGCTGTTGCATTACTATTGGGACACAAACATTTGGTAAAGATAATAACAACAAGATAATCAATTCACATAGATTTTTCAATTAAGCTAAATTTTATATTCCTCAAATAATCGTTATAAACTCATATACGCGCACAATGATAGCCCCTTCAGTAAAACCAATTTATACAAGGAACAAAACGCATTCGGTGTATATTCATTTTACGATTATTAAATATTCTGTGGTAGCGAGACGAGTTGTGGCAACGCTCATATTTTCGCGGCGTACGCCGAGTGTGTGCACGAACACAACGGTTTGTGTTTACACACAGTTACATTGCTTCGCCATTTTAGCAATAATACTCGCAAGCGAATGACTCACAATAAGTCTAAAGTCTAAAGTCTTGCGTCAACAATATTAGATCTCGTTCTGAATTCTTAGTCCAAATTCTTAGATAATTTTTACAAATTTGTGGGGAAAAATATACATAGATAACGCGATAAATTGTAATGAAATATTTTGATAATTGCTCACCAAAATATGATTTCGATCACGACGTTATATTGCTTACAGTGATATCAATGAATTTCAATTTCTTTACCGATGATAGAAATAGAATTAATTCGACGCGAAACTAATAAAGTCTAGTAATTAGTACGAAAGAAATAGGACGTGATGAATTTTTTCGTCCGAGATTTTTATTTGAAATTTGCATCCAAATTGTCCGAGTCCGAGTTTTAATAACTTTCTCTCGGAAGAGAATTCGCAAAGTTTAATTATTTATTTATACGCGTTATTATTTCTCAGACGCGATCGCAATGAGTGTTATGAAAGACCAAATGCAGTTATTTCCCGCGATCGTTAAAATTAATGCTTATCTGACCATGAACTTAACTTTAATTTCATCATCGATGTTTCGTGCAAGGCATCGAGGCAGGCTGTTTAACAATTTATTCTTCTGTTTTGAGTGAAGCGTGCATCGTGCACGATTAAAATTAAGAATTCCGTATAAAGTACCGTTGGGTTATTGCATTCCGATGATAAATGTACGTGTGTGGGCCTGTAATGTAATTAAATTCAAGTTTTACGGATTCAGGGATAGATTTAGTGACGTTCGAACATCACTAAGGTTTCTAAGACTGGGATTGGATAGGTGATTACAAATACTGAGGACACAATGTCGCGAGGGGCACCAAGTTTGGAGACAAAGTAAGAACAAGCGAGAACAAGATGGATGTAACGAGTAACGCGATGTGATCGATGAGATCCATGGATGCTCGAGATACAGTGTAGCGCCATAAAAAGGAGGGCTTATTCGACTTGTAAATAACAAATGAATGGGAGACGAGTGCGCTAACAGGACGCTAGCTAATTCATCACGACGGTTGGCACTGAAAAAAAAGAAGGAGACTAAAGTAAAACGAACGAGAGAGAAAGAAAAGGAGAGCGAAACTAACGAACGTGTAACTATGCGCCAGGAGAAACAAGGCGCGATTTCCGCTTCTATTGTAATTGTCGGCTTCTCGACACGCGTTTCGCTTTAGCCTCCTGTAAACGAGAACCGTTGGCATGTCTCGTTACACTAGTTTAGTGCTTTAAATATACAGTAGCAACCTGTAGTTCGTGCGAAGGTACATATTAATCGAATCGCTCGTTTAAGGAAAAAAACTCGACGGAACCGTTAGAATAAGAGATATCGAGAAAATTCTTAATGGCTCTTTGAAAAGTTTCATTTTTTTCCAGTAATAATTTTTAGTTAATAAGTTTCGAGAAGATGAGACTGCAACTTTTGTCCGATATACGACATTTCCGTGCCGAACGATCTATTAAATTAAACTTTAACGAAGATCCGGGAAAGCGGAAGATATTGATCGGCACTGGTGGGAAATCAGGAAATTCTCAATTCTACTCGCGTAGCAATAGTGTCGGTCTTTATCGTCTTCAGCGTCGAAGTTTGCGAAATTTCGGCTGAGATCGCGATACGCGCGAGGTCGGAATGCGCGTACCTCCTCCGCGCATAGAGGGCGAGATAAACTTGGACGAATCTTTCCGAATTCTTCTTCCTTGTCGAACGCGCTCCCGTGACTCGGAAACTCAGCGAAAGTTTCCGCAACTATCGCGTGCCATTCTATCCTCCCGGTGACCGAGTTCGCATTTGAATTTGCAGGCCCGATCGTTAAAATTGATACAATTGGGGCAGGATGTCAGAGAAAGAATATACGTAGTTATGCATATATAGACGACCAAAAATATCTCGCGGCGATAAGATACGTGATATGAAGTAAAGATAACGGCTATTTTCAATCGAGAAATATTATAGATAAAGATATTGAAGGTTGAGAAATTACACGCGTAGATTTGGAAAATGTATCGAAAATTCAAAAATGAAGAATATTTTTTGAGTATAGATTTTACTTTGATAAAAGTTTGACGTGATATGAAGTAAAGTTAATGTTGAACATTAATAAATCATAGGAAATGATTTTTTTTTATATTCCTGTCAAGAAAAAATTAGTTCTAAATTTGCTCAATTACATGAGTATCAGTTTCCCAAAATATTTTTTTTAAAGAAAGAGCCATTAATAACGTTGGAAACGAGGTCGCGTCACGCGTTATAAGCTTTTAGAACGTAGAAAATATGCTGAGCGTTTTCATAGTGTCTGGTTAATGTGGTGTAAAAGAATTTAATGATCTATCGAACGATGCGATGTTACATTACGGTCTCTGATCGACATGTACGATGGAAAAATTACGCAAATTAGAAAATTAGTATGAAAGAATTTTTTCTATCGCGTCTCGGCTCCTCGAAAAAATATGAAAATCGAAAGAATAGTTTTATAGTCGATAAGCGATTGGAAACTTTCGGAAATTAAATTTTTTAGAAATGCGAAAATATTATTCCTTATCAGAATTCAAGTTAACTTTGTTTAGATTGTAATTTGAAAATCTGAGGTTAAAGATATCTAATTTTACGATCTGGAAACGTGTGACGAATATTTTAAAGATTTTTGCTGAAGAAAAATCATTTTAAAATTGAAGAATTTTTTCCAAATTATTTTAAAAATGGAGGTCGATAACCAAAAATTAATTAATTATGAATATTTTAATATAAAAAAATAATATATGAATAATACAATAAAAATATTTATACATGTATAGATTAATTCATTATAGTAATTTACATATAATATATGTAATAATAATGTACAATAATTTTGTATTAATTAATGATTATTCAATGATATATGATATCATAAATCAATCAGTGATACAGGAAAATAGATTTAAGACAGTTTGGAACTAAAAGTTCTTTAATTTTGACCAAAGGATCAGATGAAAGATGGCTCTTACTCTGATCTGGGACACCCAATTTTGATCGATTAATCTCAGAACTCGTAGTACTTTGGCCAAATTTCCGCTTTCCTCAAGTTGTCAGTCGCGAATGGCCATTTTTCATATAGCGAACAAACTTACTTACTTGGCGCATCGCACGTCACCGCTGTATTTTGACGTCGCACGGCGACCAGACCGAATGATATTAATGGCAATTCGCAGCTCGCGGATAAGCGCCACTTTTTTGATTAATCGAGACGAGATCCGCCGTCGTGCCGCGAGAACTTCCGCCGCGGGAAAAACTTTCGAGCTGATTTATCGTTCTCTGCCGGACAGGAGCGTTCCACGATTTAAGGAACTGAAGATTTTCTTACTTCTCTATTCGGTGAACCAAATATATAAGGTGTCCAAAATCAAGCGGATTACGTATATTTAGAGCGAATGCTTCAGCTAATTTATCTCTCGGCACGCGAAAAGATGCAGAAATGCGGGAGAAATACATTTAATTGAGTAGTTTGTCTCGAGAAAAACTTGTTTCTGCCGAGAGATTGAAAAATTATAAGAATTCGTGAAACTAGTTTCAAAGGTCACTTAAAATATCCATTTCTATTTTACAATTTCTTTGAAATTCGTATAAACAATTCGCTTCGAGCATTCGACGTTTCCGAAAGAATTGCCTGGTACTTTCGAAATTATATTTTTATTAGCGCATCGGTCGGATGTCTGAATTATTTGTTAGATTTTCGAAATAAGGACGAACAGATATATTTGCATTAGTATATGAGCGCACCACGGTGGTGCGAAATTTGTTGATTTTCTATGCCAATGGAGCGTTATCCTGCGGCAAACCGGCCATCTAAAGCTGCTTAAAGGATTTTCACGCGCATTACCGCACATAGATAATTCATACACTCTATCGGACCGGTTCAAAACAATATCAGCAGCATTAGCGAAGTTTATAAATTTATTAACAAGCCAACTTATCATTCATTCAGCGCAATCTCTACGGGAGACATTTCTATTCAGAGGATGCGATTTTCCATATCTCTGATATCTTTGTCATATATTCTACATCGATACAATTGAAAAATCGTATTACAATTTGCAGACATTGCATTGTAGTCTATCCACGATAAAATACCAAATTACGGTGTTTTTTTTTTATATATTTTTGAAAGTAACGTTACTTTGCAAACGAAGTTTCGTAAATTCTTACCCAGGCGAGTCTAATGAATTCAGAAACTACCGCTTGATTAGCGATTCACAAGGCGCGACGAATGAAATTCTGTCTTTCTGCATAAGAGAAACAAGATTTAGCTTGCAAATAAGTTTGGTAAGCCGGCTAGTCTTACATGACGCACGCGTTGGCTGAAAATTACTTTATTTAAGATCTCAACTTTGGAAAGTAACGTACATCATTAAAATTCATCCAGAGATCTGTATAATGCTAAATTTTCTGGCATTTTCCCAATTATTTCGCAACGCACATTTTAACTCGTCCTTCAAATTAAATTACTAGACACATGGCTCCATTGCGCAAAAGTTTTTAAGAGCATTTTTTTCCGCTTTAAATAGTATATATTAAAATTATTTTTTTGAAAGATCGTTTAATTTTACGTATCATTAGCGTTAATGCTGCTGTGGTTACTGGATTACGGGGTTAACGGTGTAGTACATCTCCAAACTTTTCGTATCGCCCGATACACAATAGTATCATACTACACGATAATGCTTTCGGTCGATTCAATGATTCGCAAACAATGATACCGCTCTATCCGCGGCGTAAGCCAGCATCCGCCGGCGCGAATGCATTATGCATGAACCACCCGGAGGGGAATGGCGTCGTGAAAGGGTTGCTCTTTGCGCGCGATGGATTACTTATATGAGCGCGAAATAAATTCAAATAAAGGCTCTTTGAAATCGCGTCGAAAGCAATTCGCTAGAATAAAAGAAATGAGTGAGGGAGAAAGGGCGAACAATGTGAGAAGATGCAAAAAAAAAAAGAGAAGTTGGAGAGAAAAAGAATAGGAGGAAACGATTAGGGAAGAGAAAGGGAGGGGAAAGCAAGAAGAGAAAAGAAATAAGGGAAATAGAGAGAGAAACATGAACAAAGAATGGGAAACGAATTGAGGGCGGAAGGATTCGAATATTACCATTTTTTTGTGGCGAAAAGAAAAAAAAGAACAGTTCCCTTAGAAGAGAACGAGAATATTTTCGCTGAGGAAAATTCGATCGCGAATTCAGTAAAGAATTTGCTATCTTAGAAAATGACACCCTGTATATACGTTTGGCGCGAGCTGATAACGCGATCGCTCGGTATGAGCGCGAGATAAATTCGAATAAAGGTCTCTTAAAGACACGTCGAAAGCAATTCGGCGTCGAATAAAACGAAGCGGAATTACCGTGGCTAATCGAGTTTCTCGCACTTCCTCTCCTTTCTGCTCTCGTTTTCTGAACGGGAAAGCTCACCCGGTGGCAGCGAGCGGTAATTTCCTGGAGTGAAAAATCAAAGCGATTGAGTTCCTTTCGCGACGCGCTAAACGCTCTCGTCGCTCAGCATTGAACTTGCATTAACGCGATTAGAGCGACCAAGGAGGAAGAGGAAAGGAGCTTTCTTTCCGCCTCCGTTTGTGCCTCTCGTTATTTAACGCACGCTTAATCCCGACTGCAGAAAGGTACCGCAAAGTTCGCGAACACACAGAGTATCTCGAAATTGGTAGAACACGTATGTCTCGTGAAGTTTCATGTCTTTTTCTCGGCGCAAAGTTTCAAAGTACTAAGAGTTTTGAGTTAACAGCCAGGGAAAACAAAGAACTTTGTGCGGTTATTTTTTATGGATTCATAAAATTATTTTATACAAAAATTTATGTATCCGCAATCTTAAAATATATGAATTTTATACATGAATGTATGTATACATACAGGTTTTAAAAATTTAAAAATTCCATTGTTAAAGCTTTTTGGTAATCTGATAATCTTTGAAAATCCAGATTTTGTTAAAAAATTGAGTTTTTACTTTAATTCCATTGAGTACATTTTTAGTAGTTTTTATGTTCTTATGTTATGTTTATCTTTATTAAATATAGTAATTTGCACAATATTAACAAAATAATAAATTAATACGATAGAAACACGGTTTTCATGAAATAATTTTTGCAAAATTTTGTACACTGCGATATTTAATATTACACAATTGTGGTAACTCACCGGTATTGTATTACTTTTAAAAACACATTCTATAATGAATTAGAAAGTGTCTTTTATAGAAGTCAGCTTTATTTTAGTAAAACTTAAAATAACAAATTGAACATTATTTAATATTTATGTATTCCAATATTGCTCTATGTACAATCTTGCTTCAATTTATTTCAGTTATTAATTTTTAACAATTAATTTTTAATTAATATTATTACATATATCAAAATTTAATTTAATGTCAGCCAAATTTTTTAAATAATTTTCGAAGAAAGAAATGAAATATGTGAAATTGAAATGATTCAGTATTCACATATATTATACTCAGCGAATAATTGATAATGAAGTAATTTGACAAAATGATTCTTGATAATAAGAAGAAAGGTGCAAGTGTCCCGATTTTGTCCTCTTTGCGAATTGCAAGATTCCTGAGTTTTCTCGCCAATTGTCCGAGTACGGTGCGGATAAATGTGGTCGCCCGAACAGTCCCGCAGACAAATGGACCTGAGCGGCAGCCGCGGAAACTGGAAAGCGGGAAAAGGAGAAAAGGGAGAAGGAAAGAAAGGGATGCTCGTGAAGAGGGGGTTATTAATCGGCGTAACGACGACGGGCAGACGTTGCCGCCTGTCGTCGGTGGCTAAAAATATTTTTCTCTAAGAATAAACGTCGTGAGACGGGGGTGACGAGAGGAAGGACGGAGATGTTCGTTCTTTCGACGATACGGTCGCGACCAGTCACGGCCTCTCGACCACCGAAATGAGATTATTTTTCAACGCGGTAGACTCTGCTTCTTTTCTCCGGGCGTAGTAAATGTTCGTTCCCTTCTGCACGCTACGAAATACAAGAGCGTTTGGTGAGAAGTAACGAGCTGCGTTCGAATAACGAGTTGAGCTCGCGTACACCTGTTCGGTTCGGTTGTATACAACCGCTCTTAATCCTCCGCGAGTCTGAAAATTGGCGCTCGTTCGTGGACCGAACGTGATCCCCGCAATATTTTTCTCCGGGAAATATTATAGATTATTTACGAGTATTATTTCAAGAGAGATCGGGCGACAATGGCATCAAAGAGCATCGCGTAATGCTTTCATATCCCTTTCTATATCGCTTTTGTAAAGCTTTCGTTGAAAACTTTAAAAGTTTCGAGAGAAAGATAAACTGTACGATGAGTTACTCCGGGCTCTTTGTGGATTGCAACGGTGGGTAACACGATGGTTCGTTAATGAGAAAGCGAGTTGGCGATCGATAGGGTTCTCAGAGAAACGGTAGAAATCGCCGACCGAGCAAACCGATTCGGAATAATCAATCGAACGGAAGTGGACCTAATGTAAACCTAGACGTAGCTATCTTGAACCAACACGGATGGTATTCCAGGCTCGTCTTGTTCGGCCACCGTCATTTGTCGTCTTATCGATCGACCGGTGATCGTGCACCCTCGGAAACACTTCTCACCCTTCGCAGAAGAAAATCTGTTCTCGTATAATCAACAAAATGAATTTTAGCCCAGGCAGTTATAATACGATACGCGATCTCGCAATAATACAATTTTAAATTTATGAAAAATACAACAATTGAAATTATCGAAATTGAAAAATAATTATAATTAATTGAGAAAAATGGTTAGGATTTTTAATTTTTATAAATAATTATGGAAAAATGATTTTGAAAAAGTAGTGGGAAATCTGATATTTGCTTTTTATTAATTCTTACAAATATATACTTAATATAAAAATATATTTTTTTCTATAAACTGTAAATTATAAATTTTAATTTTACGTAAATCAACTATTTTCAGAAGAATAAATTAAGTCTCGATGTACAGATGTACAGATATCAATTAGAGACGTTAATTAAATATTTCGTTGCTAGAAGGGCGGAATTTTTGTGCAGAATTTGGAAATGCACAATGATTAGGTCGTATTTTATTTCAAGCAACATTTGTAGCACACGGTTACAAAGGATTTTTCATAAAATATTCTGTTTCTGGATTTTTACCGATTCAATTGTGCGCAGAGGTGTACCCTATAAATTTTTTCCCTAATCGTCTAGCCGAAGTTCCACGAGTGGAATACAGCCGTTGAAAACGCGCGAGTTATTGTTTCCTCCGTGCACTGAATATTCTCCGCCCCGGCAAAGAGAAGAAACAAGCGGAAGCGAAAAAGGTTTCCCTCGTTCCCACGCGTGCGTTCGCGGGAGCGGAAAATATAACTCGGTTATATTGTCTCGCTCTTTCTCCTCCCCCTTTTTTTTTCTTTTCTTCTCTCGGTGTCTGACGCGTCTCCTGGTGTGCGTCTTCTCTTTTTATTACTTACCCTCTCGCGTCTCCTCTCGGGCAATTTTTGAGGAATTAACGTCTCCGCTTAAACGCGCCGCAGACAGGAATCGCGCACGAAACTTTCAGCCGGGATTACCGTCGCGGCTGGATGGAATCGACCGTGCTAATTAAATTTCACCCCCTTAAAAAAAGAGTCACTTTGCACATTTTTACGCCGTAATAAACATGTCAAAGATGATTTCCACGGGTAAATTCACTAACGTTGTGTGCGTGAAACGCGAGAGACAGAAGTGGAGAGTATGATGTTTCCAAGTACATGCAGAACTTAATTTATGTGATAAATGAGTAATTATCAAACACCCTTTATAATTTTATCACGCTTTTTCTCACTCACTGCTATTTTCTATGCCCAACAAAATTTTCTTTCTCTCTTACAAATAATTGGATCATTGCATAGAAGAAATATCATTTTTATGTCAATGATTTTTAGGTAATATCCAACAAATAACCGAATATGTATAATAGAAAAAGATAATTCAATAATATTTTTCCTAGGATAAGAAATCATTTTTGTAATTTCACTTAGATTTTTAACGTAAAATTAAAAATAAATTAAAAATCAAGAATGCGTTTAGCTTCTATTCCAAAAATATTTAGAATCTAATAAGATTTCTTATGTTAATATTCAATTTTATATTTGATTTTTATATGAAATTACGTGAATTATTTTTGTAAATTTATATTATTGAATTTAAATATTGTATAACCATGGTACACGAATTTCTCCTAATTTTTTTATAGTTATGTAAATTTATCAATACTAAAAAAACTCTTAAATATCATATTTCACAGAAGTAATATTTAAAAAAATTTTTTCGTATCAGAATAACGTCATTTTTATTCGACGTGTAATAGGCAATTTTTAAACTTCGTATGACATTATGTACATAGTAAAAACTTGATATTGTTGAAACTCGTATAAAATGTACCGCAAGTAGCAGAACCGAATACGCTGTCGAAACGCATACATGTCGCATGTGCATGCACGTACGTGAAGTTTCCGTTTCGCAATTCAAACGAATATTAATGGAGATATGTAGGAAGCTTGCCTATCTCTCTTACTCTCTCTCTCTCTCTCTCTTACACACATATTTCCTCGCTTTCTCTCGCTCTCACTCTCTCGCGATATACCTCTCGATACAAGCACCTCGATCGGACGTAACGCCAACGCCGCCGTAACTTCGTCCCCGAACTCCGGTAAAGTGCATTAACGAGATGAAACGGAATTCGCGAGAGGGGCGATGCATCCCCCGATTTGCCAGCGTATGTACGTGCCCTTCAAAGCCCCGAGTTCGCTCTCTGTGTATGACCCTTTTCTCAGCGAAAGAGAGAGAGAGAGAGACGCATTCGGCATTCATGAAAGTACGACGAGAGGACACACACATACGAAGCAAGATAACGACGAATAAAGGCTGCCTTTCCAATGCTAATTTTTAAATGGGATAATAGATATCTCTCAGGGCGTCTGAGCGACCAACTTGCGAAACGTTGCTTTCGATGTCTTCCCTGGGAGCTTTGTGCTCTGAATATTAATTCTGAAGTCGTATGGCCGAGTCGTGGCACAAAGTACTAAAGTACAGTCAGGTTTTACCGAGGTGATTATTGTCGCCAAGAACAATACAGAAGTTTTCTACGGCTATGCCATTTAAATTGAATTCTTCCCCTGAGAGAGATCGATCATTCCGCGGTCAATTTAATTTCCATAAACGATGAAAATATTTACCAAGAGACATTGGAAAAATTATTATAGAATTATCGCAAACATATATTTTTGTAATTTTTCGTTATAATTTATTATAATTTATATTTAATAATGTTTAATATATTTAGTTTATGTATATGTACACATACAAATATTGTAAACAAAATTTTTGGAAAAGTATAAAAGTATAATTGCATTACTAAATGTGCATTTATTAAGTATTAAGTATTAAGCACAACTATCAAATGAATTTTATTCTCCAAGTTAATCTCTTATCCTCGAAATGTTTGCTTATTAGTTCACGCCTCATGTTAAAATCCTGCATCGCACTTTTTATTCTTCTTATCAGCCTGTCCTATTTTTATCTTTCTCTTGCTGAAAAAAAAACGCATCGACGCGTTAACCGCGGAGGATTTTTAATTTCAAATCGCTGTGTCTGTCAGCGTTTTATTCTGTCTCATTTGTCATCTCACGATTACACGTCGTGCTTAGATATTCACCTTTCTACGAGAAGCTTTCATGAGTCGAATATTAAACTCCTGTGAAAATGTTAGTCGACAAAGTACCATCTTGCTGCGAGAAAAAGAGTGCATCATTAATCGATAAATGCTCGTGCGCGCCAAATAGGTTTTTCCTCTTTTTTTTCGAGAAGGAGAATCTCGTGTCAAGAGATTCACCATACGCACTTGAATTCTTTTAATCCGAAAGAAGAGGATTTTTACAATTTAGCTAATTGAACTTGTCCAATCGTGAATTTTTCCTGAAACATTCTCGAATGGAAAACTTTTCCGTTTCCTCTCTATTCAAATGATTTTATGCCTTTTATATCATATTTGTCTCACGTTTTATTTACAACTTCCATATGCCGTGTCAAATATTTTATTCGTTACAGTGGATCATTGCACACGAAACGTCCGTATTCGGAAATTCAATTTTATGAAACAGTCATGTAAAATAAACGATTTCTGATAATCAAATTATCCTGTTAAAGCGACGTGATTATTTTATAAAAATACATTTTAGTTTGCGCGAGGTGTTTGCGTCTTTTACGGTAAATTTTTGTAAATAAAAAAAGTTTGGAAATTCATATTATATCACTCTGATTTTAAATTCAGAGAGCGCCATGATAATTTATAATCTAAATTCCTTAGGAACCATATACATATTAACGCGAAAAGAAAAAGTATATAAATATATTCAAATATTTTCTATTGATTACTTTTTATGAATATATATCCATAAAAAGTGTACATTACGTTTTTCAAATTCGGAAATTTAATAAAAACTTAGATAAACTTTAGATGAATCTTTGAAACCTATTTTAGTTTTAATCTCTTTTCAACTCTTAAACTTCCTACATTTGAAATGAAATTATGGAAATATTTAGTTTATCCATCTGAGAAATGTTAAAAGCATTACAATCCAATATCCTTTATGTTTCTGGCATTTATTTTCTCTCCTTTATTCCTCTATAGAATTGTTCCGTTTGTTTTTTTTTATTCCTCCGCATAGCTCAACATGTCGTTAATCGAATATCTTCTCTAAAGTAGACTTTGCTAGTATGTCCTCGATAGAAAGTACTTGGCACATAATTATGTATACTGCAATTCCTCTTCTCTTCGCCGGGAGTCGTCATTGTCTCGCCGACGAATTAAATTAACCACTTTCTTCGCTCTACGCTCGGCTACTCTCGTTTTTCTCTTCCGGGCACGGCATTCCGTGTCTGCGCGACGGTAGTATGCGCCGGACAGAAATCCGCTACGACGGCGTGCTTGTTAATTTGGCGATCCTTATTCCGGTGCTCCGTTGAACCGTGCCCCGTGTCGACTCTTAATGGCTCCGCTGAAATATTCAATCGTCGGACGAGCCAGCAGGAGAGGCGAGCAGGCGAGCAGGCGAGCGACTCCGGCTCTCCTTCCCGGTCCAGTCGTAATTGTCTTTCGCAACTGCGCCGGGCTTTTTACCTCGTCGTCACTCTTCCCGGAAAACGTTTTGCTCCCTTTGCTTTTCCGGTTACGGTTTTACCGTAGGTATTTTTTTTTTCGGGGACGCGTCTGCGAATTTCCCACGGACGATAAACTCCTCTCGGGTCGATGCATTTGCTGTATCGGTAGATACTCGGGCGCGCAAAGTTTCTCCCTTACTTCTTTCGGTGCTTTTGGAAACGGGTATTTTTACCGTTTGTTCCGGATTGCTCTGACTTACTTCTTCCGCCTCGCTTCGGAGCGATATTGTTCTACTCGAAACGCCAAGTGTAAAACGGGAAAATTCCTTTTTCTTCTTTCTGTTCGCGTCGGGATTCGTCACTCTTCTGGAAAATCGGGAAAAATTAAGAAATTTGTCTCTCTCCGTGGAAAGACCGCGGAAAATCAGAAAATCTTTTCGCATCACTGGAATTACGCGATCTTTCTTCATTTTAGATTAACATTTTTATCGGAGAGGAAATGAAAATTTCATCTTTTCTTGTTTCGCCTTTCTATTATTCTATACTTTAGCAGTTTATCATTTGATATTATTTTAATTAAATAAAAGTCGCACGACATTGCCGGAGTTCTTCACTATAAATATTGTACCGCACATTATTAGTTTTCTCCAACGCGAATGTGTGATATAAGAATGTATATCATATAGCGCACAAAAAGACGGAGCGTGCGAAACACTTCTGTACTATGAATCCCCATTCACCTGCGGCTTTCCCATAATTCATATAAATGTTTTATGAAGGTATATAACTTACAAAAAAGTGGAGTGAAACTCGTGTTCAATGGCGACGGTCGTGATTTATTAAAAAGATGGGAAGAGATAGCCACTTGGATGCACCTTTGTTTCCTCTTAATCATGACCGCTACGTCGCTCTCTGACTCATCTCTCAACAAGGTTCTCCCTGTGTAGTCTGCCACTTCATTCGGCCAAGTTCTCCGGCGCGAAACAATGGCGCGCGTTGTCCGGAAGTTATCCCAGCGGCTTTGCACGGGAAGAAGAACTCGTGGGGACACGTTGCCTGCTCCGCTTGTCCGAGACAAGCTTTAGACCGACGACCGGCGATGACAATCCCCGGGGACGATGGCCGTGCCAACGACCCAGTATTTTGCATACAAATAACCATGGCTATGTCGCCATAGATTGCCCCCCGTGATCGCTGAAGCGTACGACCTAACAAATTCTTCAATCTCGATCTAACGAATCGCCCAGGTATTTCTGACTCGAGGCGGAATTGGCAATAATGATCAAGGTGATCTAGGTAATTTCAGGGGAGAGATACGGGCTCGATTGGACGAGGAAAATTACACGCTGCGCTCTGACAATTCTAAAAATACTGCGACTTATTGGAATCGGAATGAGAAAGAGAATCTGAAAAGATTCTCATAAATATCGAACAATTCGTGTATGTAACGTATCGTCCAATTCGCATATATCTTTCTTATAGAGTTTGAGCAGTCAGATCTCTCGTAAGTTGAATCACATGTAATACTTTGTTGAAATTTTTAGGATTGTCGAACCGTTCGAAGATCAATTCTATTGAGATTAAGGTTTAAGGACAAGCGAATTAAACGGTTTTTTAAAAACAATTTTCCAATGGTTCGCTCTGTTTTCTTTTTTGGAAATCGATCAAGCTTAATGACAATAGTCGCCTTTCAATTCCGAGAGATTCACAAGAAGAGGGAACAGAGTGGCTCTTCTGGAAAAGAAGAAAGGCGGTAGAGAGGGATTACTCCCCCTGGGAAATCAGTAGACACTATCTTTGTGAATTCTACCCAGATTCTTTTTAGAAAATTCCTCCTTCCGACAGAACCAGAAGACTGGGATAAGAACCTCGTATAAAACTCCACCTTACATTCTGTCCAGAAAAAAACATTTTCCTCCGCCTTTTTCCCCATTCTTCTACCTTTTTAAACCATATGTATACCATTGACTTTTATTTTTCTTAACTTTTGACGACCTCTAAACTGAAATACACGTACGTTCACCTTCCAACTTTTTATCTTTCTTATATAAATTTACTCTGCCTAAAACATTTTAAAAGACCACTTTCTAGAAACGTATATGCATTTTATAAGTGTAATAAAGATCTTTGTTTCTTTCAAAAGTAACTGAATAATCGTTTTACCACAACTGAAAAAAAATTCTAATTAAAAACGGACGAATCAGAAAATCTTGTAGGCGTGATCAAATATTCTGATTATTATAATAGAACTCAATACACTTTATAATAACTAGAATTCTTATTATAATAACCAGAATATTTTAACAGTCCTGCAAGATTTTTCTGATTCGTCCGTTTTTAATCAGAATTATTTCTCGATTTTTACATCTTTTATAATCTCAAAAAGATTCTATTTACGATATCAAGCTTACAAACGGGAATTTCAGTAGTATCGTTGAAATGGCAGGAACGAGTCGCAGTTTTTTTCGCGACTTTTGTGCGCAAAACCTTGTTTGCAACTGAAATACCGCGCGGTTTTGCAACTAATTTTCCGTGTCGAGATATTCGCGTGGTTTTGCAACTAATTCCCCGTGTCGAGATAGTCGCGCGTATCAGTCGTGCTCCGTGATGCGTTGAAAGTAAGTCGCTCGAAAGGGAGAGAACTCGACGTAGTCTGTTTTCTTTTCGACGCGCTGGCGCGAAGCTCCGGCGCTTGTTGGCGCCCGTCGTCGCGGGCTTTCTGTCGACTTAAGGAAACAAACCGTAAAAGCCCATGCCACACACCGTATGCCACGGGTATACATACAGCGACACAGAGCCAAGGCAAACGGGCGCGCCTAGTCCTGCCGCGGTACGTTGACATTTTAATTACATCGTCGGTGCAAACGCGGACAGCGGGATGCACGACCACACAGTTTCCCCGCGACTCGCCCAGATTGGTCCCGTTTGCATTTCGAGTACCGTAGTTACTCGAGTTTCCACCACCGTTCACACCGTGTAGTTACTTGTAACGTGTAGTAACTTGTAATTTGCTATCTGACATTTAATGTCAGTGGCCAAGAGTTTGGATACTTTCGGTTATGTGCAGGCGATTAGAGAGAATGCTGAAACAGCCTTCTTGCTATCTCTAGTATATGCTAATTAAAATGATTTTTTTTCCACAACAGAAATTGTGTTTAATTCATGCTGCCCGTTATAAAATAACAGCTACTTTGAGTTTCAGCATCTTTCCGATTGTTGAAAGTATATTACTTCCTGTATACACTTTAGCGTTTTATAAGTTTGTAAGAGTGCATGTTGATGCAACATCGTTATAGAATCGCTATTATTTCGATGCTCAATCCCTTCGAGTTCTCCCGCTCCTTGTGCGGTCACGATTTGCATTGCGACAAGATCCCAGCTCTTTCCAATTTACGGAGCGATTATTATCTCGGACAGATGAAAAACGGGGTACACGGAACCTCCGGCCAATTATGAAATTCGATCTTAGCTCCGTCGTATTTAACACGGAAGAGTTAGAGCAAGCTCCAACTTCGCCCGGAGAGTCGGGCTCGAAAAATACCAGGCCACCGTTAATTAGCAGATGCACCACGCGGCAGATGCGAGTAAGTTTAACGAGCGGCGTTCAATTAGGAAGTTTGCCGGCGGCAACTATGATCGACGTACTTCGCGCCTCGTAATTGCCAAATTTCGACCTCCCCATTATCGTTATGATCATTGTTACGGAAATATAGTCGCGTTTACGTGGCACTCGCGGCCGTTTTCGGTGGTCCGCAATCCATTTCGGCCCCATCGATTTGAATTATTCGGTCGTTGCAGACAAAAAATATCGTCAGTTTTATCTTCAATGGTTCTCGGGTTATTTTCCAGATAATAGAATATAAGTAATTTAAAAAACCTAATAATATTTTTCGCATTTTTTGAAAGTAAAAACTATTTTTCTAATTTTTGCATTTAGAACGAAAAAATTAAAAAGAGTGAAAAATAAAATACGAATAAAAAATAAAAATAAAAAAAGAGCTAAAAATAAAAAGCGAATAAAAAATAAAAATAAAAAAGGGCCAAAAATAAAAAACGTGTTTTTCTCAATGATGTTAAATTTTATCTATTATCATTTTTTTACATACTAGTAACTAATATTCATTTTTCGTGTTAATATGACTCTTCGTAAATATGAAATTTATTCTATAAAATTTATAGGATAAAATTTCTATATTTGAAATATTTGTAAAATGTTCTCTATAATTAAAAAAAATGCAAATATATCGCAATAAAAATTTAATTCTACAAGAGACTCAAGAGAAAATATCAGATTGTTTAGATTGTTTGAAGGCAATAGCAGAATGTTTGCTTTATAAAAGCGTTCCGTAAAATGTTCAGAATCAATATGCACAATTGATAGTTCCGACCGATGGGAAAATGTTAAATATTTTGTCTTTATTTTAAGTTGACTAGTGTTACGCAACAATAGTCTGACACAATGATCGATCTCCGCCATTTGGAGTACTCTATAAACATTCGAGCAATGTAGTTTGCTGGGTGTAATCATTCACCGTTTCGAGCGTTGGGAAAAATACAAGCTTCTCGTAAATCACAGTGTCGAGTGCACCCTCGATACAGGGTTGCAAGGGGGTTAACTTTCCTCTAAACATTCACAGATTCTTTCGAAATTTTAACCCGTGCTCTCACCTTTCGTCCTTAAATATCGAGTCTGCGAAGCATTGGATGAGCTGGCTCTTAAAATTCCTCCTGAAAGAACAAAACTCCTTCTCTCGTTGCAGATATTAAGAATAAACTCTCTCTTTAAAAAAATATATAAAAATTTATTAAAAAATATCTACTGAAAAATGTTATTAATATTTCTTCCTTATCCGTGGAATAAAAGATAATTTAGTTGAAAAAGTTAATAAAATTCGAAAGCAAACTTCAGTATAAAATTTTATGCAAATTGTTTGCGTTAAAACTTCTTGATGTTATAAAGATTAAACGCGATACATTTTTAAGTAAGTTCGCAAGTTAATAATACAAAGATCGAAGCAGCATCTCTGCACCGATATTGTCTCTTCTTGGAGAAAAAACGTTCGATGCAGACGTGCCCGGGGGGAGTCCCACGTGCCCGTATAATAATTCCCCATTTTCGTATGGTAGCGCAAAGTTTCGTCGGAATATTTACGAGACCGCGCGGTGCATTAATGGTGGCGTGGAAGATAACGCGCGTACTTCGGTATTTTATCCCCGTCGACCAGCGTTTTTGCGATAACCGAGAAAAATGTAAACGCAAAATTTCGCGCAAATAACCGTTATTGTAAATCATTGATATAACGATTGCACTATGACATACACGCTTTTCACTTTATATATATTTCTAATACATGTAATATAATATATATTATTTTTGTATGTATTTTTATATACGTTTATTACGTGTGTTATTACGTGTGTTATTACGTGTGTTGTTACGTATTCTTATATTGCAGCAATTACGTCAATTTAGATTTGCACAGTTATAAAGAATTAAATAGGATTCTTTTTTGCAGGACATAAAATACGTGATCTAACTTGGATATATTTTATTTGCACAGACTTTGAGACTTCATCTCATTTTCGAAATGTCCTTTTTTACTAATTCCCTTCCGATGATTTATTATGTAATCACCATTAATCGCTAATTTCATTATCCGGTAATCATACTCAGCACTTATTAACTCGATTACGTTTTCGCCAACTTTGTTCCCCTATTTGCCGTAGCTTATCCTCGTATACTTGAAACAATAATATTAGCATCGCCTGGAACTTCGTCAATATTTACCTATTGTCTATACTATCTCAGAAGACTCGGAAAACATCCTTCCAATATACTCTATCTACAAATTTATATTAAACTCAAGAAGAAAATATTCGAGAATTAAATTATTATGAGAATTAAATTATAATGAACAATCGTACATCTTTAATTATCGAGTTTGTAGTGTATATAAATACACACACACACACACATATGTATATGCGTATTATATATGTAAACCGTTATGAAATCTAGAAATTAAATTAAATTACTTTATTAATATGCTTCAGTGGAGTGGAATAAAAGATAAACTCAACTATAAAATAAATACTAAAGGATAGAAAATATGAGAGGACGAAACACAAAATGACGAAAATTATATTTAAAAAAATCTAAATTAAAAATAAATTACGTTCTAAATTTAAAAACGTATAGTGACCCAATGGCTCGGAAAAATAAAAAATTTCCTTATTATCGTTAAATTCTGCAATAAAAATAACGAAGCAGAGAGAGAGAGAGAGAGAGAGAGAGAGCTCTGTTACATTTTCTTGTATCTTTTATCAGAAGTAGTGACTATTTTATGGGGTGCTTACTGTGAGACATAGTCTGGTCGACCCACTGTAACATTAAGATTTTATCCATCCACCTAATAATTTCTTAGTACGATGCTTCTTGGTGTGTAGAATAGTAGAAATACTTTTATAGCAGTCTATCTATATTATCTGTAACATTTGCAATATCAATTTTTTTTATATTACGCATTTGACTAACTCACTTTCTTTTCTTTTTTCTTTTCGCCTTTATTCACTGTCTCTTTTAGAATCCTGGAAATAAATAAAAAAGAATAGGAAAGGAATAAAAAAAAGGCAGGAAGAAAAGAGGGGCATAGAAAGTGAAAGTAAAGTGTAGAATCCGAAGCTACAGGGAGCAGAGAAGCAATTGTATATCTTTCCGCGCAAATTGTCGTGGGGGTCCGAGAAAACGTGACAGGGATCGTCGCTACCAATCTGTTCGAAGGAGGTAATACGCGCGCGAATAAGTTTTCGCGAGGAGAAGGAAATCCCGGTGTGAAATCCGATTCGCAGAGGGGGGAGAGGGGGGAGGCCCGGCGGCATTCTTCTGGAAAATTGCGGGAGATCCGGGAATATTCGTACCGCCTTTATCGCCGCATTCGAAGCGGCGAACATTCCGCGTCCCCCTTTGCTAACTCGAGAGCGGAAAGTTATATTCGCACGCGCGCGCGGCTAACGCGGAAGGAAGCTATTTAGAGATGTCGAGAGAAGATTCTCTCCCCTCCCCACGCCTGACTTCTTCCTCCTCGGTCTTACGTTCCTCACATTGTCTTAGCGTTTCGAATGCGCCGCGAGTGTTCGCCGAGCTTTCTCGCTTTAATCCAGCTTTTGTCAACTGCGTTTTTCCTCGCGCGCGAATCTACTAGAAATTTCATCCCCTCTCCGGGATGTTGTGTTCATCTTCGCGAATCAAAGTACCATGTAGGTTCGGTTGGATGAACTTTAATTGTGTATTCTAAGCGTATTAATTACACGAAACGTCTGGTTCTGCGCGCGGGTCCGGGAATTTTGCGCTACGGGCTTCGTTATTATCAGCCCCCGCACGCGGCTGAAGCGCGCCGGAGCTGAATTCGTAACGAGATTGTTCATTAACATGTACGATGTAAAACCGCGGCGCTGAAGCATTAACGTGTCCCCGTACATAACCGACTGCGTAGGTTCGCGGGGACGGAAATCGCGGCGGTCGCAAATTGGATTATCGGACTTCCGTGCGACGCGCCCTGATAAAAACGGGCCAGGAACGTGTCCCGAAGGACCGAGAAAGATTATCGACAGCCGTTCGGTCGATGACACGCGTGGCCAAGGGAGAAGGAAAAGAGTAGCGGCAGCGTACAAATTTTTTTTTTTTGTTTTTGTTTCCGTCTGTTTTTTCTTTCCTTTCAGCGCCCGCCATGCGGGAACTGGAAACAACGGCGACGCCGCAATTTCACGCTGTAAAGCTGTAACTTTGAGAGTAACTTTTTCGTTAGACGAACTACGCCGTAACGAAATTGCTGGATGAACTCGTTGAAAAATTCGCATCGCGACGCGACGTGACGAGTCACACAAAATTGAAGTTGAGAGGCCAAGTTTTTCGAGACTTATGGATCTAAGTGGACGTATCGCGAGAAGAATTTCTAATTGTAAAATGTCTACGGTTTTACTAATTATTGAATACATTTTCGCATTAACTTTCGACTTTTTTGTAATTTTCGTATATATTCATTTATTTATTTGTTTCCAAAATGCGGCTTAATTATCGGAGGTACATCAAAATATTGGATCGTTGCATGCAAAATGTGCGTTTATATATATATATTAACGGTGTAAACAGATAATTTTCAAAGAAAACAACACGTGCGAAAATGTAGTAATATGTTTCTCATGTTTCTTGGAATAATAAGCCCTTCCCCCTATTTTTGTAGTCTTATTTCAATTAAATATAGAAAATTTAGAGAAAGATAATAATTAAAAATATGTTTTTCTCAGTTTCATATTACAAATAATATCTGTTTTTTTTGGGGTCGGAATTTTTTCCAAAAATATGGTACCGCGATCTCTTTCTCCCGCTTCTTTCTTTCTCTCTCTCTTTACAATCATATCCGATTTTTATTTAAAAAATTCCAGCGAAATATCACATAACTGAAATTAATTTGCCGCGACTTAAAAAATCGTCAGCGTTTTTTGCAAAAGCTGCGATATAATTCGCAAATCGCGTTACGCTCTTGACGTGATTTATAATATCTGATTATCGACAGAGAGATATTCTTTATAAGAGCGCACCTGGAAACTGATACTTTTGAAATGCGATATTTCACGTTTACACAGTCCGATATATCGGCACGGAATCGGAACTGGTGTATGATTTCACGACGAGTTTAATTATCGACGTTATACAAATCCACGGGAAAATAAACCTTACAACAATGTCGTCGCGGTGTTTTCATTTTCGCTTGAAAGACAGTCTCCCGCTTGTTGGAGAAATTACAACAGTTTCAATCCCTGGCTCGCGAGTACTTTCATTACAATGCAAACGCGGCCGGAAAGTGGTAAGTCCCTCGTAACTTTGCGCCGCGTTACCGGTGGCTTTGCATCGGCTCTCGTTTCCCGTTTCGTTCGTTTCAACGACGTCCGCGCGAGACATTGTAATCACACGGCGAAACAAACACTCGCGTAATTAATTTAGTTACGACCCTGTCGTCGTCTCCGCCTCCGGCGGAATCGAGCTCGGAATTAATCATTGACGAATGCCGCAGTGCCGCGATAAGAGGCGTTAAAAACTGCATCTCTCGCGATATATGTCGCGTTTTCCAGCGCGACCGAGGTGCCTCAGGGGTCGCCGAATGCAAAACACCGCGCGTGTGTGTGTTCTCTCGTACTACTCGCCGTTTCCGATTTTTACAATAGAATAGTTACATGTGACGGGAAAGCCTGATAAAAAAACGCTCCGGCTAACTTGGATGCAGGCGAATGCTCCGTTTAATTGCCGAAAGACTTGACGAGAAGCGATGCGAAACTCTCTCGCAGCTCCGTTCTCCGCGACTTCATCACGCGGATAGACACGACGGCAAACTCGACGCTAATTGAATCGTGATGCTTTTCTCCTAATAAGAAGCCCAAATACATTAGCATCCAATCCCGGTGGTACGTGGTCGGGGAAATAATTCGTGCGATTCCATTTCTCTCCCCCGACGCGATCGATTCATTCGCGACGTTGCATTCTAAGGGGCTGAGGTTGCGGCACACTATGCGGTACCTTTCGATTGGTCTTAATTACACTTTTATTCCCATAAATTATTATTGTATGCATATATGTATACAGCTAGCGACAAAATTATTAGGTACCTCATTAAAATAGTTTCCTTAAAAATAATATTTCAACAACAATAACAGTACGTTACAACATACACGTCGATTATACCGTTTGTTAGAGCAAAGTTTCAATTTTGAAATTCTATTTTACAAATTGCTATACGATAATTTTTAACGGAGTTATGAGCAATCAAAATGAAAATGTCTATTTTAATAATTTCTTTAACCCTTGACAACTAAAAAATAAGAAAACAGAAAAATTTTATCAGAGAAACGAATTATAGACAAAACTTCAATCTTTCATACAGAATAGTTGAAAATTTTCTCAGATTTTTTTCGGTTGATGTAACAAACAAATTATGTTTGAAAATAATTATTAGTATGCTCATAGAACACAGAATAGAAGCTGTTATTATACTAAAGTTCTTTAATACGATAGCAAAAATATATATTATCTCAACAAATAAATTTTGTTAGAAATCTTAAATCATACTAATTTTGGCAGCAAGTTGTCTTTGCTATACCAACAAATCTATCGTGCTATAGATCTAATTTATTTGTGTAAGTTAGAAGTATCAATTTTATGCAACACTGACAATTGGCGAATGTAACGCAGAAAATTTGTTGTCCGTTTATTACGGCTATAAATTTGTTGAATTAGCATAATATTTAAACTTTTCTTTCCGTGATAACTCTCCATATAATCTTCGAAGAAATCAAGTTTAACTAATAATTTTCAATTAATAATAAATTCGGATAACATCGAATTTTGATTTGCCGGATCTATTTCATTTTATTGTTGCTCTATATAAGGAGCTAAGCGGGGATTACATTTTAGAGAAACGAACAAAGTCTCGGTGCGGTTTGCGGAAAGCTGCGCAGAGAGAAAGACGAAATTAATCGTCGGGAAAAAAGTGGACAGGGGGGGGGAAAAAACGTTGCTGTGCATCGCATATCCACATCTGAAGTCTATGAGATTAGCCGTTATACTGCGCATCGTTGCTATCGCTTTTCGATAACAGCGCGTCGTTCGGTATTACTCAACATCAACAATTCAATCCGTATTTCCCCGGGGGAATGGCTGGCTGCCCGCGTTGGTGTATACCGCGTGTCTTTTGGGAAATACGTTGCTGTAATATAGCGTCGCATCCAGCAAGCATCGCACGCGGCAGCAACTATTACCGTGTTCCGGCTGCGCCGGATAAATCATTTTTGTTATCGCTGTCCGGCGATACGGTGCTCGCGCAATTGTCCCTAACACACACTCGCGCACAGACACGCGACGAGGCTCTGCGATAACTATCGGAAGTTGCCGATTTTCGAGATGTTTCCAAGTGCAAAAGTTTTCCAAGAGCTTGAAGGCAAAGTAGAAACTCGATCGCGAGGAGCGGCGTTACACGCGTGCTGGATTTGCCGCTATATTTTCCGTTATTTTCCCGCGTCGTTACATAAGCACGATACTCGTCGAATATGTAAATAAAAAAAAAATCTCTTTAACAGGGAATTTATTTATAAACTTCTCGAGCGTTATCTCCCTGCCGCGCACCCGCAAACAATTCAATATTCCATCAAGTATGTAATTAAATATTTACGACCAATTAACGTTATCATATTTCCACAATCAGACGGATCGATCGAGTGTGTCTCGCGCGAGTTATTTCTTTCTACTTAAATGGGATAGAGCGAGGCTCCTGTTCTATATACCGGGCGGGATAACCGAGAACTTTGGTACGTCTAACGCAGTAATCGATACGACTTTTACACGGGCGGATAGATTGCCTTTCCGAGTAATAATTAGCGTCTGGCTCGAAGTTTATCGTACCGCCGCGAGTGTAATTTCCCCTGAGGATAACGGAACAGCCGCATTGTAAATTTGTGGATACACGCGGATATCCTGAACACATGAGATATCTTCAAACTGAAACCGAAACCCGAATTTTCATGACCGCATATTCTAAGCATAATCTTCATCTTTGTCGTCGAGTAATGATTACTTTATCAAGATTTAAATGTTTCGCGAGATGAAGTGCTTTGAAAATTTTTTAAAATGATTTACGTATTCATTAGAAAATATATTATTTATATATCTTTTTAGTAACACGCAAACTAAAAGCTTTTTTTATAAGCTTATTCTCTTCTCTCGCCTTTCTACTTGTATATTATAAAAAACTTTTGGAGAAAATGTTGGTATAAAATATCTGATGGTGAGTGTATTTTGTGTGTTTCTCAAATAAATATATGTATCGAATTATATTACATTACGTTATATTGTTATAAATAATAGAATATACATTATATTAAATCTTTTTAATATATATTTATAAAATAATCTTTCGCGTTATTTTTATTGTTATATAAGTTAATTCAACATCGAAAATCGTTACAAAATTTTAGTTAGAATTACTTGACTTTTTGTTGTTATTTCTAGTTAAAGAAAAATACTCTGACTTTTCCGTTTTCCCGAGAAAGACCCGACAGCCCGACGAATTACGAAAACAGTCAACGTTTATCGGTCATGTTTCGTTTTGGTCTTTCAGGTGCTTTCATTAACAGTGATGTGAAGGAGCACACATTAAATTTGCAAAGCTTATGTATTATGATACCCGTGAGATAAGCTACGGTACGAAATAAGAGAAAAAATTATATATATATATATATATATATCTGCTCGGCTAGTAAAAATTATGGTTACGTGACGCACGCCTAAATAAAGATAAATTAGTAGATAAATTAAAAAGGTCAAATGCTGACGCAACTTAGCTTTGTGCATTAAGATTATGTATCTTTCTAAATTTTACATCGCCACGAGGCTCAGAGTTCCTTCTCCAAGAAAGGGATACTCCGGCGTGGTTATCCAAAGCTGTTGAAACATTGATTTTTCAAGAAAGTCTTCTTTAAATTATCCAAATATGGTATGGTTAAGGGAATATCCTGTAGGTACAGGGACACCCTGTATACATGTCTTTTACAGCGCACTTTTCAGCTTCATCCGGTTTACATAGATACTTTTAGTCCTTCGCGTACATCCAGGGCGTGCAAACAGCTTTTAGGAGGCCACCGTTGCCGCTCTTATCGGTATAGCGCGATATTCTATGTTCAAGCGAAGCTTTTTTTAAATGGAGTGTAAATCTTGCGCTCCTTACGGCACACGTACGTGCAAAAACGGATGAAACGACAACATACGAGCGGAGCGCATTTTCTTTCAATTACGTTTAATGTCTCTGGGGGATTCTTTGTCGAGCATGTTAAATTCCATTTAGAAACTTGCTAACGAGAAACACAGACTCCGAACTACAATAGACTATGCCTGAAGAATCTGTCGAGGCATTTTAACCTTTGATAAAATATTTATAAAAATGTTTTTAACGAAAAAGTACTGTTTTAGGAAATTCATGAATATTTTTTTTAGTAAAATATAAGAAATTATTAGAATTAAAATTTAGCACCTTAACAAATCGAACATTTAAATATTTAATACTAAATAATGTATCATGTTATAAATTACATTTAAAAAAGTTACTTAGTGTTTGATGTAATGTTTTTAGCGTTTAATTTAATAAGATTGAATTTAATTATTCAAGAAACTCTCGGTGAAAAACAAGACATTTAATGGAATGGGTTGCAATTAATTAAAAATTTCAGCTTATTAAGATTCAAAAATTACGAATTCGCGACGAATAATAACCTGCCTCGACAGATTTCCGCTCCGAGGAAAGATCAACTCCAGATTGGTCAAAGAATTCGGAGATGAAAAATGACTAAGGTCTAGGACACCGTATATAAGAGAGAGTTATTAACTCGAGCCCGGGGAGCTCGTACTCGCTTTGCTGTATGTATTTCGCTAGAGAATTTAATAAGCCGCCTGTCTCCCCCGTCTCCTCGTCTTCTTCTTCTTCTTCTTCCTCTTTTTCATCCCTCGCATCCATCGCAGTGGAATGCATTCGATCCTTGAAACAGCACTTTCCGCTAACTTATAATCCATGGCGCATAAACGATCTGCTGCAATGTTACTTGCGCTCATAAAAGAGAACTGTTATAAAAGAGATATTATGAAGCGACGTCTGGTACTTTGCGAGCGCATAATAGCTTTTAAAAAACTATGTTCAGAAAACAGTGATATCATTCTAGGTAATAAATATGAAACATTTATTATTTTTAATAAAATCTCTGTTTTATATAGTGTGTGTGTGTGTGTGTGTGTGTGTGTGCGCGTGCGTGCGTGTGTGTCTATATATATATATATATATATATATATATATACAGGGTGTCCCATTTTAAAGGACCCACTCAAATATCT
>VBVR01001881.1:0-26561 GCA_011638315.1 Tetramorium parvispinum
GTTAAGTACTTTTCTAAAAAATTTTATATTTAAATAATAATGATGATTAGAAATTTTTAATTATTAAAATGTTGAATAATTAAAATATTAAATTATTAAGATATTAAAAATTCTAAATTATGTATGTAATGAATGGAAAAAATAGGCATATTATTATCTCTTATTAAATTTTAATTTAATTTAGATTTGTATTTGTAATTGATACATGTATAAATAAAATACAAACTTATCACATAAATCTTAACTTGTATTTCTATCTATGTATCTTTAACTATAATAATGCTATGATTGCTGATGCATAAAATATTTTTTATACATATATGTATAAGGTAATAACTTTCTTTTCCATATTTATCGAAAGGACGTCGGTATCTGTAAAATATTTTTGTGCTTTCCTATCAAATGCTGCCCTCTGTTCCATATCAGAACGTAAAACGAGAGCCTCCAGTTCGCAGGCGCGTCACCCGATATATATATTGGTTCACCATCTCCTATATGCCAACCGGGACGCATTCCTTCCTCGTGTCTCGCTAGTGCTGGAACTACGACTTTCTCTTCTCTCTTCCTCTCTCTCACCCCGCACCCTTCCTCTCCACCGACCTTCGTCCTTATGTACCAGTTCCACAGTACTTGCGTGGTAGCGGCCGTTTTCACAGCGACCCCACTACCAGACCCCACGACCAGTTATTGGTAGTCTGTCTGGTACCTGATGCGGCAACAGTTGTTCCTCGCTGTGCAATGTCTGCCTACTCTGCTCCTCAATGATTTTTTTTTCTCTTCGCATTTCTCCGCTTGTTCGTTTCGTGAGCGATTTCCGTTCTCTCGCGCGGATCTTATTATTAGCTCAACGTGTCCGTGAACGCCCGATAAGAGCGACAGTGTCAGGGTCAGTGTGAGTGGGGCAGCGCGGCGGCGTGTAAGAGCGAACATCGGGAGTTTGGTGCTGTGCAATACGAGTGAAGGGATTCGTCCTCGTCTCTCTCTCCCGCCCGACGGCCGTCATCGGTCTCCGTCGACGAAACATGTCTCTCATCGCCGACTGCTTTCGCCGCCTTACGGACATCTCGTCTTGCAAAAGCGAGGTACGCGACACGTGCTGCTTATCTTGCATGCCAGTTGCGTGATAAAATCTGATGTAACGGAGTACAAAGAAGAATGCACACTTAAACTGCATTCTTTAGGAGCAATCGAGGAATTTTTTTTTAATTTCTGTTTCTTTAAATAATTCTAGTTATCGGACGGCTATTTTTAAATTAAACTACATTCTGGAATTAAATAATTAAACTCGAATTGTAAATGAGATTTTCTTAGCCACTGCTGGTTTGTAATAATGTCCAAATGTTCAGTGTAATTAAATATTTCCTATTTCTACTGCGCTAAGATTATTACTGTATTTACTAATGCTACTGTTGTATTTATTCTTTTAATGTGTATATTCAAATGTAAGGTTTATTACTGAGGAATATTTTCACGCAAGAATGCGACATCTAATGGTATATCACGGCTTGTATCCAATCTGTCATTTCGTCATCAACAATATACATATATATGTATATATACGTATATATGTAGATATTTATATATTTGTATATATGATATATATATATATATATATAAAATAACAACGCGTATGAGAGGGGATTTTAGTATCAGCGACTTCATTATTCATGACATTTGCATTTTGACATGACGTGTCGAGTGGCCTCGACTGGACGCCATTGAATATAAAATGTGGGTCACTCGAAGAAATTGTGCACGCGCAAAGCTCTGAAATCCGATGGCCTTGAACGTGATGCAGAGTGCAATTACGCGGTTACTTGATCCGAAATAATTTAATATTATCCAGCGTCCTTTAAACGCAATTTATTTTACTAGCCTGGAGCCTAATGTTGCTGCTTCAATCTCAATACTAATATTAATTACTATTTGATTTATCATTTTACTTTTATCATTTACTATATTTAATCATATTAGCTTTTATTCATAAAATTTATTATTCCACGTGTCAGAGCGAGCTTTATTAAATGCGTATTTGATTGCAGAGGGCTTTATTACATCTGTTTATTATATTTATGAGATATTAAACTAAAAGAATAATCCTTTGACCGGAATATTATTTTTTAAAAGTTACCTTTACAATTAGTACAATTCTTTATCAACATAATTATTTTATATTGTCCTACCTGGCAAATTCATTTCAGCTCAAAGGCTACAAAGTGACGGATGTGAGCCGTATGCGGAAAATCGGTATTGCTTGCCGGAATTTTCAGGATTTGAAACAGAAAGCGTGTTTAAAATTAAATGTAAGTATATATTAATATGAACTGTAGATATTAACTCTTTACATTGTTAACGTTAAGCTAATTTCGGACGATATGTTCATTCGTTATGTGTGCGCCGAAACAAAAACCGTATCGTATGAATAATTCAACGCATTTTCACGCAATGTAAACTGCGCGTACGTGAAAATGTATCAAAGTTTATTATGTAAATGCCACGCATTTACATTTATTGAGTATTTAGATGCCGTTGGCATAGATTTGAACTAAATTGATGTACTTTTGAAAACGTACTGATTTTCATAATACATATATATATATATATAATCATTACGTGAATAGCGCGTTTTTAATAATGGAGTAATTTGCGTTACTTTGAATAAACGTCGGTGCAACTACTGACATATCCTTGATAGAGAAAAATATCGAGATAATCTCGTTAGTTGTATTTCGAATATCTGTTGTTTTTTCTAAAATTAAAAATCTCGCCATTGTTTACGGTAACAAAGTGATTACGATACAATAGAGAGCAAAAACAGCACCCGATGCAGACGCACTGAATGAGCGTAAGTCGATTGCTGCTCGATTTACGGCCATTAAATGCTTTATGGAATGTGGAATTTGTCCTTGCAGTCGAAAGCAAGAATAGCGCCCAGTGCATGTGCACTTAAACGATTCATTGTAGTACACATTTACTCGACTCTCGACATTCGTTCAATGCATCTCTTTCTCTCCATTATGCGTGCACTTAAATCGTGCCGAATGAATCCTGCTTTCGTTCCGATTTCCTTCCAAGCTGTTCTGCGATCATCACAGTCCATATGACTATGATGATTTTTAATCGGTCGTGCGATTATACGCGATCGTTTTCAGGATAGCAGGATATGGTGAATTGGAACAGACATGTGGCACAGGTCATAGTGTTTGCTTAATATAGCGTTGCGAAAATAGAAAGCCATTCATCAAACATCTATAGTGATTTGCATCGAGTAACGAGAATATTCTGTAGAAATTATGCAATCTAACAGATGTGAGTTTGAAATATCTTCTCATTAAGCGTAGATACGATAGCTTAGATTATAGAGATACAAGAAGATAAAATTTTATTTATTGTTAAGACTGGTGTTTCATTGGAGTAATATAATGTTTATGCATACTGACATTCTTTAGTAAGCAATTTTTTATTCTAATCTTAATTGTTAAGTGGTATCTTTTTATTCTTTGCAATATTATGGGAAGAAATATGAGTTACTTGAAAAGTGAAATGTCGTTTGCGATATTCGATACGTCGATTACCTCAGCATTCTTTTTCTTTATATGAGTTCATGAATGCTTAATGCAATTGAGTCAATGTGACGAAAATTTCGATAAAGAGACGTAAAAATTCTGGATTATGGTTGTATCGAGTACATTTCTCAACTGCCCTTGATGTGAAAGAGACCGGAAATGTACGGCGTAGCTGGTGATAGCATTTCGTGGATAGATAGCTCAATCCAGATGCAGCGCGTCCTTGAAATCCGCATCCGCTTGCCCGCAACCGCTGGCTCTATCGAACCAGCCGGGCCAGGGACAGGAAGTAATCTCAATGTTAAGGTCGTGAATCCGCTTTTCGCGCTGGCTTAAAGGTCGACCCAAATAGTTTGCTAGGCCAATGTCAACCCGAACCAACGCGAAATCATAAATACTCGCTTTTTAAAATTGACGTTCTCGAATAAAAAAAACGACTGAACTAAATTGTAACGTAAAAGCTTACAGCTATCTTTACGTAATGATACAATTATATGTATAAAAATTGTTATAAGAAAATTACTATATCGATTATATGATATAACAGTAGTTTTAAATTGACGAAATAATGTTTTAACTGCCTTAAAATATATTGATGCACATATTATAACAAACGATTTGTTCCTATAAGTAATGTCATTGTTCCTATAAGTAGTATCATAACTAATAATAATTTTAATATAATACGATAAAATTATTTGTTCTCGTTATTTATAAAAGTTCAAACTTTGCTGTTAGAGAAAAATTAAAGATTCATAGAATGAATGCTCAGTAATTTACAGTATCAATCTTCATTGTTTAGAATCGTTAAAAAAATATGAGAATGATGCCGTCACGCCCAGAGAATCAATAAAAACCTTGATAACCTTGTCTTCGGCCTTCGGAAAATTATTCATGTTCCCTACGGAAATCTAACAAGAATATATTAATAGCCTTGACGTTTGTTTAAGATATTGAATATTCTCTCGTATCTTCATCATTTATTCACAATAGTTGGTTCACGAACGTTAATTAATTGATGAGCAAAGAGGAAAAGAATAACTCTTTCAGTGTCAATATATCGAACGTAATAGCTCTTGGACAAAGAGAATTAATTAAGTAGAACGGTAAACTGATCGATTCTGCATTCTTGTAGGTAACTAACGATCCAGCGGAAGTGAATGTCTTTCTTCTAGATGGGTCATTGATCGATGAAGAGTATTTTCATACATTGGCACCACAGACTACTTTAATTGTGCAGAAGCCAGGAGAAAAAGTGTTATCCGGTTAGTACAACACACATAATTATTATACACATAAATATTAATACACTTTGAAACTGGAACAATTTTTAATGTGATTACATTAATGACAACAAAAAAAGATATCACATATCCGGAATTCGAATGTTCTTTCTCGTTTTGAGATATGATTTTAAGCGGTCCAGTTTCAACAATAACATAATTATCATGTATTAGAAAATTACATTTATGGAGAAGATAATTGCTATAATAACGTTGAAGAGCTATGAAGAGTTATCAAGTTATCATACAGAATCAATAAAATTTTTAAACCTTCAAATAATTTTACTCGGTGAATTACAATTTGCTATTTCTTTTTCAAACGATAAAAAATTTTATCACCGAATATTTTTGTATCAATCTTTTTTATTTTTCTAAAAAAATAGAATTATAAGGAATTATTTTTTAAAATAGATGTATAAAAAGTATAAAATATATGTATAATCTTTTATATACACGAATTATATACACCAATTCTTGTAATTAATGTTTTTATCGCAATCAACTTGTCAATAGTCATCGATAAATTTATAAAGCTGACATTGAACTTTCCTTCTATTATCTCCTTGTGCATTTATCACTTGGTACTCATCATAATTTAAGAACACTTCCGAGACACATTAGTCTAAAATTTCAACGTAAGTTTATTGCGGTACAATAACGAATGCATTTGGCCAAGGGCCAAAGTTAAATATTCCGGTCCAATGTCAGCCTCTCGAAGTTTGCGAACTTCTTGCCAAGGTGGAGTGCGGCTCGTGGAATGAGAAAAACAAATCGCAATCTTTCTGACGCGAGCGAGAATTTTTTTTCAAGGACAAACGTTTTTCCGCAGACGCGGACATTCTCTACGATGCACTGAGACGCGTGAACATTGATTTCCTCACCGCCGGCGACAGGGTGACGCAATTCCTAACGGAAAATCTTAAAGCAAAAGTCGCCTTGTTGAACAGAGTGTTGAACAAGGATGATTCCAAAACGGTGCTTAGTACGAGGGAGGAGCATTCGGAATGGTTTGACAATTTAGAAACCAGTTACATGACGAAGGTGAGTTTATAAAGCGAAATCTTAAAATTTTCGCCAAACTTAAATGTTTAATTAAAAGTTTCATTTATTAAATAATGTTTGCATTATATGCATATACTTTATCTGATACAATTAATGCTTTTTCTACATTTGCAAAAGCAACAGTCTTTTAATATTTAGAACTCTGGAATTAAAACGCGTAATCAATTTTTTACTTCATTCACAGGAAGCGTATATGCATCGCAGATGTCAGGATAGAATACGCACTTATCTTTACAAGACGATCGAGCAGATCAAGTGCTCGGAGGTGTTCATAAACGATTACAAGGCGAGGCAGCAGCTGCTGCATACAATAGCATACTTCAAACTTCAGCTAAAGCAGGATCACTATTTTGGGTATTACTTTGATAGGAGTAGAGCGGAGACTGACTCTAAGAGCGATAATGATGAGACCGATTACGGGCGATGTTACGAGCATTGTCCCTGCAATTTTGGTCGTATTAGCGACGAAACATATCTCCGTCAACGGTATCTCCGTCTACCTCAGTCGTCAGATACGAATGTGACCGCTGATTCAGATAAGATCGACGAGACGGACGCGAGAAAGTTCCTTGAATCCGAAAAGAAAAACGCGAAAACGGCGAGCGACGAAAAATTGGAGAGTTGTCCTTATCATGTGAAGTTGCGAGAAAGGCAAATCGCTATCTGCGACAAGAAGGGCGAGTTTAAATGCGAGGGTCGGTGGAACACGGACGGCTGTCCCTACGGCGACAGACACAAGATTAATCCGTACAGATCCAAGGAGGAGCTTGCCTTATTCTCTACATGGAATTTGGATCACAAGTAAGGCAACTTGTAATATTTTTCATTAATTAACGTGAATTATTCTAACATCATCTAAAGTATCTTGAGAAAATTGTTAACAATCTTCATGCATAAAAATTGCGATTTAAATCTAGAAATCTAGAACAATTTTATTTATTTGATATACGCAATATCAATATCTAGCACGCAATGATCGGCGAAACTCGATTACTTTTTATCTGTTGCATTCGTTTCAATATTATACACATGGCAAACAATTTATTTATTTTGTAACAAATATAAATTTGATTAACCATTTGGAAGAGTTTATTTAATTGCTGGAGAGAAGTTAATAGAATTCTAGATTTAAAACAATTCGGTTATTTGTTTGCAGAATCGAAAGATCTAGGACGCTTATTCCGCAGCTGCTGCAGATCTCACGACAAGATATGATCAATGAACAGGATATCTACGACTGTTACGACAATCTGTTTACGATGAAGAATTTAAGGCTAGTCCATATCGTATGCCATGATAAAGGATCGCACAAATAAGCGTTAATTCCGGAGGATATAGTTTGGCATATAAATTACGCTTCTAAAAATGTTGATCGTGAATGCCAAGAATAATCATATGCGTGAAAGAAATGCATTCAGATACGTAATACATGCAGAGTGCTCGCGATCTCTTCAGATACAGATCTCTATAAATAAGTATATGTATTTAATACGTTTAAGCGCTGTTGATAGAATATAGATTTAGCAATTATTAATGTTATAATATCGGGTGTACTTCTATTGCGGCATGAAATAATAAGCAATAACATTAATGAAGTTCCAAAGTTCGAAATATTTGAATTTGCATCGGTTCTGTTGAAGATAGAGAATTCAGTTTCAAATATTGATATATTAATTATGTACACATTAATTACATACAATTTGACTTCAATAATTATTTTATTATGTAGGACATTAAGTAGAACACAGGATTGAATAATGAAAAAAAAGAATAATCGATGCATTGGATTATGCTCACTTTTAAGTATAATTTAAACGAACACCAATTTTTCGATAAAAGATCTAAAAATATATAGTTAGAAAGGAAATTCCATGCATATTTATTGTATAAATAAAAATAATTGAACAGCTATAAAAACTTTTATGGTATTTTAATTATATGATTCTTATGGAATGATTCTTCTAAGATAATTTCTTTTATTATTCTGTTTCTATTAATTATATAACGATTGTTGTGTTCAAGGAAACTATTTGTATAAATCAATTACGAATACAGGGTTGCATAAAGTCGCACGCAATGGAAGAACTGTAATTTATTCCAGCGGCTATAAAGCTTGCCTAAGAGAAAAGCTGTTTCAGATATGTCGTTAAGCATTGAATATGTTCAGTGCTTGTAGGTAAAATCAACTAATGAGTGACAGCTCTCTGTTAGCATCAGATCAGAAACAAGTCTGAGCGACAGATCTCCGTTAGAATCTGGTCAGACCAGCTTAATTCCTGATTTGATTCGATTCCGAAGAACCGCTCATCTTGTATTCTATGAACTGTGAACTAGATTATCTTTCAGATATATTTTTATTCTGACTGCTCGATAAGAAACAAAACAAAGTTCTGATATATACATATACATATACATATATATATTGTATTTAGAAAAAGTTACATATACCCTATATGATATATTTATTCTTATATAGATATAGGACTTTCCATAATTTCCGCGATTCCATTCGTATTTATATCAATTCTTCATTGATTTAAAGTAAATTATTTCTGAATAAAAATTGGAAAATTGTTTTTTAGTATTTTTCTATAAATATTTCTATAACTTTTATAATTAAAATTCTATTAAAAAGGGAGAGAGAAAGAGAAAGAGAAAAAGGGTTAAAGTTCGATATAAAATAAAACAAAGGATAAAATCTTGTTATCCATTTGCGTTTTGTGAAAATAACTACATTTTCGCTTACTTATAACGAAAAAATTATTGATATTATATCTTCGTTAAAATAATTAAGATTAATAAGAGAAAACTGATAAATAAAAGGAAGTGCGGAAATTCTGAGAGAGAGAGAGAGAGAGAGAGAGCGCTATATTGTATATATCCTTTTATATATATTATATAATGATGTGTTAGGAATTTTCACCATGCACGAAATAGTATATTTTCAATATTTAACAGAAGAAATTGCACAAAATTTTACTCAACATAATTCATTTTTTTTAATCATTACTTTTATTTGTTCTTTCTATCGTAAATCATATGAATTTAATTTTGTAATTGCAAATATATAACTGCAAGTCTCAAGAATTAAAAACATGTGTCATTAATGTGAGTGATAGACTGATGTTCTAAAAATATTAAATGTAACACAAGAACGTAATTTTATATCTTATACTATAACATTTATATGTTATTCCGATTTAGTATTATTCTAAAGTATTTGTATTTGATTATATTCATTTATATTGCACATCGCTGAACTGTATCAAATTCGACATATAGGTAGTATCACATCGAAAGATATCGTTCCTAATTTAATCGAAGGACTTGACTGCTTCGCATACATGTTTGTATGTTGCGTGTATTGTTGTATAATGTATATTATTGTCTACAGGGTGCAGAATTGCAAAGGCAATTGTTATGGCTTTGACCAATATACGTCTTACTCTTCTGAGTAGACTTCTGCCACTCATATCGCTTCCGACGTTTAAAAAGTATTATATATTACGATAGACGCATCAGAGCAAATAAATTAAATTAACTGTTTATGTCTTAAAAAATAATAAAAGTAATACAAGAGAAATTTTAAAGTCAACACAAATAATAATTCTGATAAATAATTGATAGTTATATAGAGGCTAAGAAGATTGGTCGTGTATTACATCTTACAAAAATGAAATTAAATAAAAAAATATAATATAATTTTATTATTTTATATATATGTACATGGATTTTTAGTAGAATATTATTTTTTAATCATTATTATATACATGTATATATATTATACAAACAAATAAATTTAAGAAATGTTCGCTGATGCGCCTATCTTATAAAGTTGCGATAATATGCAGAATTAAAGTTAAAATAAAATAGAATTAATCTCGTTACTATCAAAAATACAAAATAAACTTGTTTTTCTGGTTAAATTAATAGGATGTTTAAATCATAAAAATCTAAAATTTTGTATTTTATATTTCTTTTTCAGTTATTTTTTAAATAGTTGAACTTCCATTCTATATTTTTGATAGTAACGCGAATTTTTCGATTATTCCTTTAAAGCGCTTTATTCTGCATAAATATATTTTGACTGATTTATTACTTACATACTAAAGATTATCTACATTTTTATCTAAAACTAGAAACTTATATGATCGTCGCAATATAAATTATATAATTATATTTACTAATTTTAACTCATTGTTAATTGATGATAAACTGTGTCAGAAAATCGAAATCCTTATCATATAGTTATATTCATTAATTTCAAGTTATTATTAATTAACGATGAAATATATCGATCTAAATTTATGATTAAATTATAATGCTATTTTAGTAAAAGAAAAATCGATTTTTACAAGTTATGCTTTTACAACAATGCAAAAAAATATCAAATGTGGAATACATTTTTAATATGAAGCGCTATAATATATTACAAACAAAAATATGAAAATTAAACATTATAGAGTTAGCACGAATAGAAGTTTATTGATACTAAATGATATATTCTGAATTCTGACTATTTTTATAATTATATATTACAGTCTACCTTTTGGAATATTTTTCTAATGCTTTATAGTTCAACTATAGTTTTAAAAATTTAATACTTTTTGATGTTCCTGTTGTCTAATACTATTTAGTATTGATAATAATCTTATGTTAAAATAATATGTCATAATAGCAAATGTGAATAGATTTTTGTATAATTTTATAATTAGTATTTAATGAATTTCTTTATCAGGTGTGAATTTGCCATGCTTTAATATTTTTGTTATTTGATATTTTTATAGAATTCCATATTTTACCAATATATATTTTTTAAATCTAATAAATATTTTCCCTTATATAAATGATTCCTCAATTTCAAATAAACAAATATTCAACGGGTAAATTAAAAAACAAATGTTTTATAAAATAAAATGTAAATGGTGTATGTCTACTCCATATTTGGTATTTTCTTTCTATATATTTTTCATCGCTTTTATTCGTAAATCGAGTAAAGTATTCGAGTAGGCAATTTAACCTGTTGTTTTCGATAAATTTTTAATCAACTGGGTTAATGCAGTTCAAAATTTCATTCGTTATATGATGTACATATCGATGAAAATTGGTATTATTAAAAGTCAGTTTGCCAAGAAGTATATTTAGTTAAAATAACCTTTAAAATTTATCATTAAATTTTTCTTGAAGACAAAAATATTTTACGGAAAACAATTTATTTTTTTTAAATTTTCATACATCTATATACGATGACTGATATAACTGACATTACGGTTTTATTTTCATCACAAACTGTTAAACGTTAAAATTGTAAGGTGGCGTGTTAAATGTTAATTAATGTTTAGCAAATATATTTGAAGTTTACGTGGAATTAATTCAAGAGCAACAACGCTTTTGAAATAGCGATTAGATATCGATTTCCTGCCATCTCTTATTAACCATCAGAGATCCATGTAGCTTCAAAATACGAGAGAAAATGTTAAATGTTAAAAATATTTTGACGTGTTTAAAGCATAGATGATAAAAAAAGAGAAAAAAAGGATATGTTGCTGCATGCATTATTCTAAAAAACTTGCATTATGTTATATACAATATTTATCTATGATTAAGTTTTTAATTTCTGTTGAAAAATGATAACAAGATTCCAACTTTTATCGTAATATGAAACAAAAAAATGGGAATGGAAGAAAAGATTTCAACTCCATCATGATATATCGCTATATATACATTATGGAGTAATTGGAAACTGCATAGAAGTGCAGTACTATTCTGTACCTATACATATATGTAGGTTACGTGTAAATATAGTATTTTTCAATGTACAAGAGAGAACTGCGTATTTTACTTTAGAAAAATATATTTTAGGTACAAGACCGAAGAGTTTTATTTTCATTCCTATTCTTAATGATAATCTAAATAAATAATATTGTGTAATATAATATATAAAATTATTAAGTTTGATAACATATATATATATATATAAAAGGAATTGGCTTTTTTGCAGAACTAAAATCTTCTTAACTTCTGTGTATTAATGTACATTTGAGTTACATTCGTATAGAACGTTTATACGTTACGTATATGGGAATAAAAATACGAAGATTTTATCTGTCATCTCACGGGGCATCGCGCACAAAATATGATACGTGATTTCCGAGCCATTTTGTGTCGGAAAAGGTGTCGTAAAAAGTTTATGGATACGTCGAATGCTATCCCTAGGCGGTATCCGATCGTAGGAATTTAAACGCTATTTTTTAGTCGAGAAACGTGCTATCGAAATCACAGCGATGCAAGTTAAAGCAGACAAAATGGTTACAAAAAAGGGAAAAGTATATGGCTGTTAATATTATCGGCAATCTGAACAATGAATTCACTTTGACAGTGAATTTTGTCTTTCCTTTTAAATTTATGAACTCTTTCAATTAATCAATAATTCGGATTACATTATGCGTTAAATTTTATATGTATAAAACTAATCCAATAATAAAACTTTTCTAACAAATTAAGAGAACAATATGCAAAAATAATTATTGTATAATTATTATAAACATATAACTATAAATATTATAATTATAAATTATTCTGTTTGTCAAAGTTTGTCAAGATACTCAAATTTTCTTTCAATTCGTTTATGCTATGCATAATGCTATCTGATATGAATAATCAAATAAAAAAAAACAGAAATGGAAAATTGAAGTCAGTAAGAGGATAGGACATGATAGGATATTATTCTATTCAAGCTTTTTCTATTTTATCAAGCGTTTTAATTTTAGCGCTCTGTTTTTGCAAGTCACATGATAATAATTTTACTGCAAATTCTATCTAAATAATTTAATTTTTGCTTCGGTACATATTGTAATCGAGATTATTATTATTATTTGTTGTTCCGCAATGAATCGCAAATGTCGTAAAAATATTATAATTATAATAAAAATAAGAAAGGAGAGAAAATATATAAAAAATGTGCAGATATTTTCTACATATTTTAATTTCAATTTAAAATTAATTTTTATTATTAATAAAATATATCATGTTCTTTATTCAGTTGATAGAACGGGAGGTTCATTTTTATTGTTTCTTGTAGAAAAAAATGTACAATTCGCAACGAAAGTTTATTTTAAGCGTGGGTAGAGCTTGAATTGAGATTTTTGATTGAATTTTGTTCACATATCAATTTACTCGACCCACGCATATGCATATGTTTCTTTATTATCGCACTCGCAACTTAATACATAATATCTCGGCTAAACGAAGTTTTTACATTTCGTTGACTAAACTAGTCATTTGAATCAATTATGCTAATCCTATGAAAAAAAGACTAATTTCGGCTAAAGAGCAAAAGGTCAAACGAGACCAGTAATAAATGGCGCGGATAATAAATGGATTTCCAATTAATCGAGCAGATCGAATGAATACTAAACATACGGATACTGAGACTTTCTCTCCCAATCGAGAACGGTATCGAGGGAAGAGAACCGCGCGCACCCCGTTACGTGTCGTTCACCGGAAAAACCTCACAACAAACTCAAAGAAGGAACTGTCAAAGTGGCAGCTGGCGGATTTATTTGTAATCAGGACCACCCGGAGGACCACCCCGGCACGGATAACGAGAATAAATTTTCATTTCACGTGTCGGTGAGTTTTTGCGGCTGAGTAACCCTCCATGGGTAACCCCCCGGGGTGCAAATTACCTCACAATATGTTGCCGATTGTACGGGCGAAGTCGAAAATCGATACATGTCAGGGCAAGGAGGATCACTGGAAATGCCGCGTATCGTCCCTTAAAAGTGCGGATTTAGCTTCGGTCCGCTCTCTTTTCCTCCGTCTCTCTCTCTCTCTCTCTTTTCTCTGCTCGGCACCCCGTCGAGGAGAGCGTGCGTGCGGAAAAGCGATCAGAAGCAGGAACGAGGAAGAGAGCGAGCTGTATGCCCGTTTCGACCCCATGAACGGAATTCGAGTTGGCTCTCCACTCCGCCCCCTCCCCCACTCTCTCGGTCACCCTCTCGAACTCTCGAGTGACTTTACTGCCGGCACTAATCACTTCACTGCGAAACGATTTACTGATTTATCGTTTAATTTCGCGTAGATGGCTTCCCGATCTCTCTCCCCGACAGAGGCCGGCGAGCAGCACACATATGTAAAATTCTCGAGCACGGATGGACGAGAGATCCAGATCACACAGCGATAACGAAGATCCTTTACCGTAGCGACGACCGGCAACAATGAAATTCCATGAATTTATTAGCAGGCGGAAGGCAAAACTTTATGCGTTCTTCGCAATATCAATGCATATTCAGGCGAATCATCTCTTGAGAGCGCACAAGAAGAATGTTTTCAAAAAGTACTGCATATATACACTCAAGAATCACGGTTCGTAGTTGTACGAATTAATTCTTTTATATGAATTTTTTTATGACATTTTTATATGAATTTTTTTTATGACATAAGTACACCAAGTTTCAAGTGAGTCGCAAATAGACGCGTTGTAGATTTGTTATGCTTATAAGTACATTGAAATAAATTATCACCGTCTTGTACTACGCTTACGAATGGTTGAGAAAGTAAACCAATCACATTGGCCAATAATTATTAATTGTCACAATAATTAATAAGCACTTGTGTTTCTTAACAGTAGCGCAAATACGAGAAGAAATTATGTAAGCGCAAAGAGATGGTTTAATAGTGAGCGTCGAACTTTGAGTGCTTCTACGAATAATTCTCAGTATGTCATGAAATATACGTCGAATATTTGCGTTTTATATTTTAGATTAATTTCGGAGGAAGGCTATTATCGTATATTTTAAGTTTCGTTTTATCGGGAGCCTTTCTTAACATAACAATTAATTTCATTCGATTGACAATTTTGTTGAAATAATGATATTAAATTTTCCGAACTATAATATTTTTATTTTTTTCAACTTCTTTATATGATATAGATTAATTAACACAATTATAATAAAATATTTAAACATTCTTAAATAATAAGCAAAATAATGTGTAAGTTAGTGCGTATTTCTAAAAATAATAACTGTTTAAAACTCTTTGCATATAATGTAATAATACATTCAATAAAATTCCTTGTTAATTTGTTAAAAAATTTTGCAGATACCAAAAGATAAAATCAGCTGTTCAATAAAAATTCTTGTTTTATTAGCAAATAAAGACATCGTTGTATTTCCTATTTTTTGGACAAAATTGTGTAATTATTCAGCAGTAACAAAACTAATTAGGTTTGTACTTTATTAATGCATTCACGAGGAACGTGCAAGCACGTTATTTATTTAAAGAGCATGGAAAAAGAGGCGTTGTATTTTTCTTACCAGGAAACACCAGCGAAAACCAGTATTTCGTATTTTCAATTTTTCCTCCCGTCACAAATATCAACCCGTCAATCTAGGTGTATTTATGATCCGAGAAATGGTATCATTTAAATTGCATACGTTCCCGTTTTCTCACGATCGATAGCACCGCGGATAAATATTCTACCAAAAAAGCGGCATGTTTAAAATTATTGATACGACCATCGGCAACGAGCTTCGCTCGTCGGTGCGCGTTTCAGAGCGCATCTGATTTTTCGCACGTAACTCCCTTATGTGCGCTTTTTCCATTTCTTTTTATTTACGAATATGTGACATCGCGATGCGCGCGCGTACATCTCGTTCTTTTCGTTCGATTATAATTCTATTTACCAACGCGAGTGCAACCTACCCTTGCTCGGATTATTAAATTTCCGCGTGAGATTGGATTATACTCCGTTCGTGCGCGCGCTTCCGGTGGCGGCGTCCTCGGACGGCGGATACGGTGGCTGTTTTGCCGTTTCTTCAACGTGCCGCATTTCGCAGCGCACAGACCGATATCAAACATGCCAATCGTGCATACGTCATCTTTTGCGCTCAGGAACTACGCTTCGTGCGATCTGCGGCGCGATAAGGAACAATACTCTTCGACTTGAGCACGTTACCGGAGAACTGCCACTCTCGATTCTTATCGTTCTCGCGACTCGTTTCAGCCGACAATTCAACACCGCTGAAGCGAACCGTCCGCCGAAGCGCTTGTGCTTCATAATTGAAGCGTTCAGGGAGCCAGAGCAGATCGGGAGTCCAAAGTTCTAGCGTCTAAGATTTCTTGCTTCGAGCGCTTCAAATGTTCGGAGCGACGATGTAATAATATTAGGACATAACAATATCTTACGATTCTCCCTCTATCCTGAGCACTTCGTACACGAAGGCAGAAATTGAAATATGTACGCGCAAATAATTTTTATTTTACAATATTTGTCATGTCTGCTCGTATAACAGGAAGCACGTAACTCTCTTCAATTAGAAATTCATTTCTCATGACTTTTGCTCCATTTTACGTATCTTGATTTATGCTTCCCTCTTGATCTCCTTTTCTCAGATTATCCGTTTGTTTCTACCTCTTTATCTGGCGAAATTAGGTATTCCAGTTATCTGTCTTCTGAGGAAAGATATTTTCTTTCGGCGGCGAAGTTCTCGCGGTGGATTTATTGGTAAGTCGACGTTTTCAATCTGTTTCGTCTTTTCTCTCTTTTCGCGCGCCTTACTTTTTTTTCTCGCTAAACTTGGACACAACAACGCGCGCGGAATAGCATCAAGTTTCCGCGGACGGTTAAATGTAAAGGCCGACGATATTCTCCTCGTTTGCGATTATGTTTTAAATGCGGTAGCGCGCTGCATTAGCCGCGACGCATAATTCAAAAGCAATTTCGACGCAATGATCTCGCGTCTCGCTTCCTCTAAATGCCCGCGTCGTCGGCGCCGCTCTCGTCGCACGGCCACGCTCACTGCAACTGCATGGGAGATCGAGAGGACGTGTCGTGGATAGCTTAATGTTTGGTCGGAATTCGTTGAATTATTTAACGTAATGTGGACGAATTCGCATGCGTGAAAGAAGAGCGGAGAATGTGGTGACATTTCTCAGTCAAATTTACGCTTTTATTTCAAGCGCGAATGTATGTAATTGGCTTAAAAGCATGAATTTAAGTCAAAATAGATGAGAACATTTTAATGCCGTTAACTGTCGAACAATAAATAAATTGCAAATGTACGAATAACTACCCGAAAAATACTGATTTGATTTTAAAATTCGATCAAGTCACGTAATGCAGGATGTAAAATAGTATGTAAAAAATCTTCGAGCAATGATCCCGCAGATAATAATGTTGAATGATAAAAAATCAACAATAAATTTCACAAGAGTAGCATTAAAATGTTCCGGTTAGAACAAAGATAGTGAAGTTAGAGCAGAAAGAATAATTTAAAGGAGGTCGGAAGATAAAACAATAGAGCAGATTAAAGTTCCCATAATCCTTTAGAAACAATGCGTGTCTTTTTTACAATTCTTCTTTGCTTGAAAGGAAAGGGAAACATTTTTCTGGCGAATATAGTATTAAAGTAAAATGCAAAAATAATTACGCGAGATATTTGCATGCATTTTATATAAAATATTCTATTTATTGTTCTGGAATATAATTATTTGTTCATATAAAATAGTTATTGATATTGTTCATTTTAAAATAGATATTGTAGACATTTAATAAGGTTAAAAAAAATAGAAAATGTAGCTTAATATACAGGTAGGTATCAGAACGTAATCAATAAAATATGAAAATTATTTGCTAATTTTTAAAAATAATTTTTTTGTTTTAGTTTTTAAAAAGAACGAGAAGCTCAATATTAACGTTTAAAACTTTTTAAAAAGTAAAGCAAAAAAATTATTTTTGAAAGCAAAAAATAGCAAAAAATTAGCAAATAATTTTCATGTCTTATTGGTTACTCTCGCAATATTAAATAAATAATTAAATTATTGCATTTATAAAAATATTTTTAGTAAAGATTGACTTACAATAGATTCTAAAATAAATGTCTTCAAAATTAAGTAATTATGTGCATAACATGTTTCGAAAAAATGATTTCTCGGTTATTTTATTTTTCTAAACAAAAATGGTCTATCTAAACAGTATATTTAATTTATAAGTTTTTAAATTATGTAGGTACTTGTATTAAACTTTGTTTCCGAACCTTTAAATTGATGTAAAAGAATAATAATTCAAACTAGCATGACCGATAATATTGAGAAAAATTCTCTAGGAAAATAGGTCAATTGCACGTAAACGTATCACAGATGTACATTTAGACGCATATCGTAAATTACGAAGAGAAAGAAGCAGAAATATTGCTGGAAGATGATGAAAATCATCCTTTACACTCAAACACACACACACACACACACACACAGACTGCTAGATTAACCCTTTTTCCCCTTTAACTGCAGCCGTGGTTACACCCGAGATCATCGGGAGGGCTTAAATGTGTTTTACAGTGTGCTTGTTGAAGAATTATTTTAAAACTCTCGCAAGTCATCCGAGTTTTTCATTCGGTTTTTCGCAAAACCGTTTGCCTTGTGAATATTCTCGTGTAATTTCGAGGAACACGACAAAGAATTTATTTTTCAAAAAGATCTTGATGCTCTTGTGTTATCTTGACGTGTTTTGTTAGTAAGTACCAGCGGTATATGTGAACAACTATTTTTAAAATGTATACATTGTAGTGTTTTTCAGATATTTTAGGTACATTTTTTGAAAAATGCACCAGTAATATTGGTAAGTTATTGTAATTGCATTCGCCTGTATGTACCTCTGATAGAATATGAATATGAATACTCTGAAACCTGTGGTGTAATCGATGAATTTTAATAATAAGAAATGAGGAAGTAAAGTCCGCGCACGAAAATATAATCTCGGGATGACAAAGCGCAACGCACGCGTAGGAACGTTTCACCGACGTGGCTACGAGTCCAGATAACGGTGGAGAGAATATTTTTCAAAGTATTCAGTTTCGCTACATACGTACCCTTACGAGCTATCGTGCGACACTTTTCGACATTTACCAACTTGCCTCGAAAATGCGTCTTTACCGCGGTTCGAGTGCGAACCGGGCCAATTTACATAATCTCGTACGCCTAGAATCTCCTCGGCCTTTTCTCACCTTTCTCCGTTTCATTCCTTTACCGTCTCTACCGCCGCGTCCTTTTCACCGCACCGCCGTCGATCCTAGCTAACTCAGGGTAGAGAAACTCGCTTCTTGTACACTGCGATCCAGGTCAAGGCTCCTCCTTCGAGCCCCTCGTACCTTTGATTCCCGCACGATTCTCGTTCTACTCTGGGCTTCGGGCTCAGGCACGCCGCGAGGAAAAATCTTAAATTCCAATCGCGATGAAAGATTCATGAAACGAGGAGTCGCGTGGCGCTCCCGAGCGCGCGAGCGCACGACCGCTTTGTGTTTTCACGATGGGCCGGCTGAGTCAATTTTGGTTTATGTAACAACGAAGCCACCGTCGCGGTATGACGTTACGTTTGACGTCCACATTGATTTTCGTTCGCGCAAACCGCGCTCGAAAGTGCCCGGCATTCTCACTTAAGAACGCTTCAGTTAAAGCGTATCAGATAAACAGACGGTATGCTCTGCAGCCCCGCAAAACTTTAAATATTGATAACTAATAAGAAAGTTATTCAAGTTAGAGTCTATTTTACTCCATTTCAAAAATAAACTTTAATTAAATACACTCGTGATGAGAGAATTAATGATATAAATATTTAGCATTTAAAAAATTCAATGTTGTTTAAAAAAATAGAAGTAGCAAGGTAAAAATCTTCATAGATAAAATCTCATCGCATTTTAAGCGAACATATTTTGCGGAACGCTTTAATACACACACACGCGCGCGCGCGCGCGCACTCACACATGCTGATACATTCCGTTTATCATTTTTGAAATCCGTTTTATATGCGTGGAATATATACTGGAACATAGTATTCGAAATTACCTATCCTTGTTAATTAATATTGTAAAAATGACATTGCGGAGAGGGATATAAATTGCGTGTTTACTGATGCACATTGCGTGCCTTTTCAACACAGTTTTATTTCATCGAAATTAAATATTCAGTCGAGCGATCGTACTTTCGGGATCGGTGCCACGCTACATTTGCTAATGTGTAATTTAAAGTTTTATGAGATCGAGCTGAGCGAATTGCCGAGGAAAAACTCAGAGCAAACTGATTTCCGGGCGACGAAATTGAGTCGAGAGACCCACGTTACTCCCGAAATTAGCCGATCGTGGGGGCGCCCGGTGCGGACAGCCGATAATGATTGGAAACAGTGGCAACGCACCGCCGCATCGTTGATCGTTATAGTAGCTGATTGTTTCATGACCGTTTTATTATTTCGACGTACATATGGGGGCATACGCGACCGCCCTGCCGGTCGTACGTTAACTCGATTTTCGAACAATCGGAGTCGATCGTGCATTTTCTCTACATAGGTTCAATAAATAGGTCGAAACGCGGCGAGTTATATTACGAGCCACTCTCTATATCTACATTTATATCTACTTTAGCAATGTTCAAAAGATTTTTAGAATTGTATAAGTAACATGTACAATATAGCAATAAGTGAATACATCAAAAATCTTTCAGACGTCAATTTATGAAATATTAGATTGATGAAACACAGTTCAGCAGTAATATTTATGATTAGATCATAATTCATGCAATAGTAATAGGAAATTTGATATCGTCGAATAATCAATAAACATTGAAATTTATCATTAATAGTTGCACAATAGACAATGTGTATCAAATAAATTTAGCACTTTAAATATATTATACACGTTGGCAACGAGACAATAAATATCGTTTTTAATCTTTCAGTAAGGCTCATAAATATATTCAATCAACGTTAATTATACATGTATAATCTATTAAATCTGTAAATATTGATACGTATTATATATAAAAAATCTTTCGAACTGCAAACGTATTTTACTTGAACAAGTTAAAATGACCCGTGGATATCTTTCGCTAATCGATTTGCGGTGTCGTCGGGACAATAACGCGCGTCGGGGAGCGCGCATAAAACGCATTCCCTGCAAACAGGACTTCGCAAAAACCGCCCTCGTAAACTCGTTGAACTCGGCCGCGTGGCACGGCGACGAATTATGAAAGAGTTTAACCGGGTTAAGTACGATTGTCCTACGTTCGCGGCTGATTATCTCTCCTGTTCGACTAATAATTGCAGCGAGCGCAGCGCGCCGTTACACTATACTTCGTGTCGCGGTCTCGTTGCCACGTTAACCCGATTTTCTCTGGCAATTACAGTTGCCGCGTGCACAGAGAAACAATCATGCTCGTTGCACCGAGATGAAATGAATCCCGAGTCTAGTAGACTATAATCAGAAACGAGCACCGGGCAAAATAGGTAGGTATTGCGAAAGTAATGTGCAGCATATATTTTTGAAAATGATCCGCTTTTGAATCTATGCATAACATTCTTGCGATATAACCATATGTCCAATATTGATATATCTAATGTCTGATAATATAGAATGAGATTTGTCAATAGCAAAGGATTCAAAACAGGCTGGCTGTTCTACAATTCTTTTTAAAATTATAGATATTTATGTATTCATATAAAAGAAAAAGATGATTTAAAACGATTTTTCTGAATTCTATTATTGCACACTTAAAAAACTTGTACAATGCATTATGCATGTAGCAAAAAATTGATATTCTCATGAGATATTCTCATAATTCTCACATTATTATACAAACGAATAATTTCCTATTTACATATAAGATTTTGAATTGATAAGATTCTATCGGAAACTATATTTAACTATATAATTTCTGGCCATTACAAAGAGAATGATAAAGCAAATTATTCACTAAAGGCAGCAATTAATTTACATATTTGGCAACATATATACTTTTAACAAACAATCTGTTTGGTGCAGTTCGGTGAAGTTTGGATCTAAACTTGCTGGTGATTGTTTCACAAAGCATCGACGACAATGGCATTCTTATGGAATATATAAACCTATCGATGCGCATACACAAAGTGTCCAAGTGTTTGTATGCAGATAAGCGAAAATGTGGTAGCGCGATCGTGCCCGTCATATTCTGCCCTTTTTCGCCCTTTCAAAACCGCCGAGCCGGCGCGCAATGCAATATTAATTGTTCAGCTTCGTCACAACGTCAGCATTGTCGCCGATGTGCCATCGCTCCGTAATTTCGTAGTAATTATTTCTCTATTCAAACACATTCCCGGAATTGTTTTCCCCATTCGACGAATATTGGATTTCTACCGACCATCATTTTTAAATGAGTAAAGTTATTATCGGTTTCGGGAAATGCTTTTTTGATGTTAACATTGTTTTCGCAAATCTTTTCGTATTTGACGTGAAAATTTCCGATATAATTATTGATATTTAATGTCTATTTCACAGATGAAAGAATTTCATATGTATATCTTATTATTTTTGCGCTAAGATCTTAATGATATTGCCGTATAACTCACGTCTTGCGTGAAATGGTTTTAGATGTAATATGACAAAAGAATTTAACGAAATTGCATCGATAATTCAGCTAAATATTTTTTAACGCCGCATTCCAGCACTTTTCGATCTTGTATATATATTTTTACGTACTCTCTTTGTCATCTGAATCGTGCGTGAACATCATGGGGGGAAGAATTGTACGTATTCGGCAGAAAGGGCTAAAGAGAAGCGGAAAGGGAGATGTAAGGGAGGGACGAGAGTTATCGCGAATGGCGCACCCTTGCACAAAAGACTTAGCGCGCGCGCGCTCTGCACGGTACTCCAGTTTACTAATGAACCCAGCCAAGGGTACACCACTCGAGGAGCACTTTTACTTCTGTCACTCTGTCTGCCGGCAGTCGGCAGACAGACAGTTCACAATGGCATCCGTGGTGCAGCTTCACGATTCGTTCTATCTCGGACCGCGCGCTAGTCGCGGATCTTCTTCTTCCGGACTTACAGAAATGAAGAATGCAGCGAGGCGAAATTTCGTCTTTTCCCGTCTGAGGAGACCGAGAATGTTCCTATCAGTTCCATAAAACTGGCGTCGCTTTGAACGGTCGCGACGCACAAAAGGCAAATGGATTATTTCAAGTTTATATAGTCTCGACGAAAGTTACGGCTATGAGAGAATGGCGTGATTCTCAAGGAATACTTTGTTTACGATGAGAGAGACGTAATGAGACAAAAGCATTTAGAAAATACGATATTTGTATTCATCCTGTCGAATTAAGATCTTGTCAAGTTACACACACACACTTATTTAACTCGTTCGGCTTGTCCGGGTCGCTAAAATTAAATTAAGGGCCTCTTTTAATTCTCTGAAATCTTTAATAAAAAATTTCATAAACTTATCGGAATTTTGTTCAAGCCATTAATTCGAGCACTTCTAATTAAAATTATTACATTTTTCTATATCAATTTCATCAGAAAAGTTTCATTATTGAGTTAGTCTAAAGTGTGTAACATCATTACAAATGATTCCAATCTAAATAAAAAATTATACAAAAATCGGTTTATGAAAATTATCGGTTTCAAATTGAAGAGATTATTTCTTAAGACGATGAGAGAAAATTTACGAAGAAATCCACATTTAAACTCGTCGGAACGTTGACGCTGCTCGTTGACTCGATTATAATTTTGATCGAATGAACGTGGACTCTCATTGAGTCTCGACTAAATCCGCGGAGAAGTTAGAAGGAACGTGAAACAAAGCCCGATTGAAAAACAGACGTTTCAGCGACGTCGCGCTTATTATTCGTATTCAGCGGAGAGACATAATTTCGTGCTGTAATCGCAAGAACGGACCAGGAAACGCTTTGTAACAGCTAAGTGCTCTCTAAATGGAAGGGAGAATGCTTCAGCGATTCCTTTGAATCGCTTGTTTTATCGAATGACGATGTTCTGAAATTTATCGGAAAGCGATATGAGCGTATTCAATAACCTAGATTTTACAAGTCGACGGAGAAAGTTATGGTAGAAGTATTACGCCGCTATTAATGATCGGTATTTTTTCCCCGGCATAAAAAAGATGAGGCACGAAGTCGTGATGGCTGGCCGTTAGACACGATTGATTCTTCGTAAAATATAATGCAATTTTTCAAGCGGCGCGATGAGAATTTGAATGTTGAAGCAACGAGACACTCGGAGAACTTCAGTCCTCCCTTCTATTTCTTACTTCTTGCTGAAATGGACGTTTTCGCAGAAGGGTGTACTGTTTCCCCTTTCTTAAGTCGACACAAGCTCTAATAAACCTAATTTAATTAGCGAATTCAACACGAATGTATTTCTTTCTCTCAGAGTATCACATTGTCGACAGCAAGTCGGCACAAAGTTAGTTTAACTTTAAATTTTAAATTCGTCTATTCTTCTATCCTCGCGAGCTCGTTTGCTATCACGTTGTTTTTCATTTAATCAGGCGACCCGCTGATATTACCGTCAATTCTGGCAAATTAGGTAATTATGAGATTGATTAACAGCGACTGATAACAATCTCATCATCATTCACACTCAGCGTACTAACTAGAAATATTTTAGTTAATTAGTAACGACCTCGTTTAACGAGGATGGTAATACGGCGGTGTATTACTAATGAATGATCGTGGATGTGAAGCAAATCCACGGCTCGATTCTAAAAGAGACACACTATCAAATTTCGTACAAATTTGCTGTGTGCAAAATACGTTTTTCATTACATTTAATTTAGACAAATAAAATGGATTACAACGAACAAATTCTATTAAAAGTCAAGTACGAACTGTTTTATGAAGTAGAATATACGTGCACTGCGTTAAATTCGTAATTTTTAATTATACTCAATTTTGGGTCATTTTTAACCATTTCTTAGGTCGCTATTACTCATTATGTCGTTAATTTAACTAAAACAATGGAGTTAAATAATAACATGCTGACCATATATTATGCGTTAAAATAATAATTTTAATGTACACGATAGTTAATTTTTAAAGTTTTCGCATTATTAGTATAATAGAATTCTAATTCCTCCAAGTAATATCAAGTGTCATATTATTATTTATCCTATATATATATTTTATAAAATTTTATTACAGATATCGTTATCTATAAGAAAATTAATTCATCACTCACCAATCCGATGCGCAATAGCGGAATTAAATCTGCGGCGTATTGTAGCGATGAGTCTGTAACGAAAAAATCCAAATTAACGCAGGATAAAAAAACATTCGATTGTTTAAGAAATTAATTACTAAATATAAGAAAAGTTCTCTCGCAAAAAAATCATGTAATTTTTAAATATAGTTAATTGAATAATTTTTTTATTCATCTTTCAAGTTTCGATTAGATAGTTATTGAAATTAATGATTTGAAAAAATTCTTAACAAGAACATTTTTATAAAATTTTAGATTACTTCTTTTTTTCTAATTATTATTTTTAAATTATTGTAAAATAAAATTATTCAAGAATAGCATGAAAAAAAGATTAAATTTACAAGTAAAAAATAATATTGACCGCAAAGTTATTTCGGTATCTGAAGCTACTTCCTCCACTCAGGCTGTCTTACAATTAGTTACTTCATTGAATTTCTTTCTTTCTTTCAGGCTGTTCGGGTTGTAATTCCGTATACCGAGAAAAATGTTTTGCATTATGAACCAAAAGTTTTGTTGATATAAACTCAAGAAAATTATTTAGTTGCTGTAAACAAATATGTTATTTGCTTATAACTTGTTAAATCGTTTTGATTTAGAGCACAAAATAGAACTGTTTAGAGAACAAAACTGATTTGTTCTCTAAACCAAAACGAGAGAGAGATTTTAACAAGATATAAGCAAATAACATATTTGTTTATAGCAACTGAACAATTTTCTTGGGTACATATCAACAAAATTTTTGATTCATAATACAAAACATTTTTCTCAGTGTAGGATTATTCGCAACATAACACACGCGAAAACGCGAATAACTACGATCACTCGATATTTTATATATGTTACTTTTGAAAATAAAACACAAATTAATGCCCTATTTTGTTTGCAAATTATAAAGTGTTACGTACTACGAAAATTAAATTTAAATCATAATTCAATCACGTAAGAACAAAGGAATGCAAGTATCATTATGTCGATATCGATTATTTATTCAGTTACCGAACGGTATCACTGGTAAGACATGAGCCGGATGGAATAAGATTCCAATGAAACAAAACCTTCCTCCTCCATTTAAAAATGCGAAGAACCCAAGAGTGGGGCATAAAGTAAAAAGTATAAATTGCGAGAAACAATAGCCAGTTCGATTCTATATCCTCAAGTCTTAAGATCGCATCTTTAATCCGCGAATTGTAATTTCAAGTTATTAAAGGTATTTTAATTGTAAATTCAAGTGTTAAATCCATCGTCGCAACCGAAAAGCGTTGCGATTCAACCTTTAAATTCCTGTCGCTTCCAAGAGTTGCGACTTATCCTCCTAACTCTGTCGCTGCCAAAGAGTGCTGCGATAGGGTAATTCTCTAACTGTTGCATCCGAAGAGAGTTGCAATAGTATTTTCCTATCCATTGTTGCATCCAAAGAGTGTTGCAACAAGAAAATCCTTTTTCCATGTCAAAGAAGAAAGTTAAAAGAGGAGGCACACGAATTCAAATTAAACGTATTAAATATCAAATTAAAAACTCTTTTGAATCAACTCAAGATCCTTTCCCATTAATAGAAAAATTAAAACAATTAGAAGTTAAAGTTGCTACTCGGAAAGTTGAGAAAACTATTCAATATAAACTAATTCCGATTG
>VBVR01001882.1:0-26558 GCA_011638315.1 Tetramorium parvispinum
GATGATTTCAAAGATTATCAGGAAAAGGAACGGTTAGCACTGACGGCTTTGTCACTTGTTATTTTCGAGAGATTTGCCGTTGCAAAAAGTCACTCTATTGTATGTTTAATGTTATTTCCGAAAATATTTGTGCCGTTTGCAAATATCAATCAAATCTATCAACCGGTTTTAATGGTAAAACATGTTTCGTTGCATTAAATCACAGTGACTAAAACCGCTATGAGTTAAAGAAAGATATGGATAGATCGATCCTCATAAATCATTGCCGTTTGATAGTGTAATAGCTGCGCGTTAACTTAACACGATTTCGCAATGGAAAAAGAGATACTTAACGTATTATGAAAAGTTATTACGATCGTAAAGAGCAATCACTTTACATTTTATTTGAATATTTTTTTAAACATTTCCACATGCGGAAAGACTGGTCGTTTAATGAAGATAGTTAATTGATGTGTAAATACGATCACACTATCAATTATCGTAGATTTTATTAAAATTATATGTTCTTTAATATTTTTCGCTCGGTAAAAATGCACAAAAATCTAAATTGATCGAAAAAAATCATTCTACAAATACGATAGAAACGATTGTGTGTATTTCATGAAATATCGAAGATACAACTCTCCAACGAAGTTTTTAAAATAATGCCTAAAAATAAACGACCTTTTCTCATTTTGCATATTATTTTACATATTACTCGGTGGAGCTGCGTGTATAATTAATGTCCTCCTTTACCCCACTCTGTGTGTGTGTTGACTCGCGGTGCTGCAGCATGCGATGCATCATGCGGCGCAACGAGGAATGCTCGCACGTCAAATGTGATATATTTGCGGTGCTCCGATTTAAAACTATTTACGACGTCGAAGTAACGTACTCTCGGGCACCCCTTGTTGCGCACGAAACACTTCACGGTTTTTTGTAACGAGGTGGTTGATCGCTGTCTCGCAACTTATAAATACATATATCAGTCAGTTATTTTATCGTGATTTAAAGAGTCGCCGGTATATTACACATTGCAAAGGAATGACGAGCTACAAAGAGTGTAAAAAGGCTGAAATTTCCCTCGAAATTTCTCACTCCGTTGCGAGAAATTTTCTCATAAGAGATACCGTGCGTTCTGGTATTGTGATGCAAACGGTAGCCGCGCATTACGTCGGTTAATGATTTGTTGTACAATAAAGCAATTAATGACGCGTAAAAATTAGTTAAAATGTGTGATTATGCAGGCAGGGGGAATTACGAAAGGATGACAACTTATATACAGTTGTAAGAGTTGACAGTGCGCATTTGTTCCTCCCCCCTCTCCCACCCTCCGAGCTCGCGTGAGTTTGCGGATCCTCATCGGACTGGCTCAAAAAGACTCGCGTATAACGCCTCGGCGTCGCTCGATGCATACCGAGAAAGTGTTACGGCGCCTTGTATAAGCGACCTTGGTACGATGTAGACGCACGTCGGGACGTCTCGCAAATTGCCGGAAATTTCCGTGGGAAACTATTCCGCCGTCCGTTCGGTGGCTCGTACATTGTGCCTGCGATAGTGTTGGCGGGTGTAATAGTACGCGTAATAAGCGAGAGCCGGCGATCAACCGGTGAGTTGACGACGGCTGTATATCCTATACACAATCCTGCACTTAAGCAGGGCTTTGCCAATCGCGTTCGCGTTTTCGATCGCGGACAACCGGATTGCGTACACGATGGAAAACAGCTTTACATCATAGATCTAGGATTATATACGTGTGTGTGTGTATTTGTACATATGCGTGCGTGTATGCGCCGCGTTGTCTTTTCTTAATGATTCACAAACTGGAATATAATAATATTTTAAAGCGATTTGAAAGTGCGCGATAATTGAATCCTGGAAAACGAAAGTTCTTCAAGATGTACTTTCTACAACTGCTCATTTTGTATTCAAGTACTCTCGCATTCAAGTACGTAATGACGGAAAGGACATAATTATAAACGGCTGCGGGAAGAAATAATTCAAATTCCACGTCGCACGTCCTCATCTAAAACTCGACCATTTGTAGTTCGTAGCAGGTGTATAGGGGACGGTCCCCGTGCATTTTTGCCACCCCCATCAAATAACCGGATATTTCCCGTGTCGGTACGTGCGTCACCGTAGGAAACGAACGGTCACGGGTACGAATTAGCGTCGAGTAATGCCAGGGCGTGCAACAAGTGCGACATTGTGGGGTATCAGGTGCATGCACTGGAAATACGGGCGTGTACGTTAAACGCGGCCGTTGGAGAAAGATCGGCTTTAGCACGTGACCGAAACACCGCCAGATGGGCTCTAGGAGTGACACTTCGTCTCTTTTTTTTTCGTGTCCGCACCGAATCGCACCGAAGGGTATCCCCATCGCGACGCATCGCGTGCGCGAAATTGCGGTGGACTTTTGCGGTGGCCCGAATATTTCAGGCGAGCCTCTCCTAACGAGATAGATATTCATTTAGCGCAGGACATTACACTCGTGCCCGCGGTTGGAAAAAGGATTAAACAATTTCGCACCACTTTTTTTAATCTTACCGTTAATCACAGCCGATTGCAGCTTAATCAGCGAGATATCCTCGGAAACGTAGCACGCGTTTCTCAGCACACGCGTTAACAAGCCGCGCAATTAAGCCGGTCCGGCAAATTACTCGGTGCACGCTCCAATTCGGCCGGCCGAATATGGCCGAGGCGGAGAAAGAACCGGAAGTATCAAGATGCAAAAATGCGAAAATGCAAAGACGGCGAATCGACTCGGAACGGAGAGCGGACTGTTGCGTCGATCACGTAGACCGTTTTCTTTTCCTTCCTTTTTTTCTCTCTCTAAATATTGACGATCCTTTTTTTTTTTTTAGTGAGTTAAATCATCAGTAGACGAAAATCGTTGGCAAGGCAACGACGCTGAGCGCGGTATTGCGGTGGCCATTCCTCGCTACATGTTGTCGGTATCAGGTGGAAAGCATACGGTCTTCGTGAAGGCACGTGAATGAGGTCTACTCAGTCGATCGGCCGAACCGTCGATCGGGTATCGCGAGAGTACGGCATGCAAGGGGGCGGGCCGAGATTTATCTAGCAAATAACCTCCTGTTGCTCGCGCGCGTACCATGTGTGGCAAAAGTTTCCAGCCGTCTTAACGGCGATCCTACGCGCCAGGAATAAGCCGATCGATTACTCTCGTCATTGTATATCGGGGGCAGCAACGTTTCGCGAATAGGCACGTACGACGGCATCGATCGCACACGGAGCGTACAACATTAGCAGCCCCGTGATTCACGTTGCCTAGGCTGATCTCCCTGATTCGAAATTCCGTTCCGCAATTCAATCATCATTCGGCTAATTCTACGGACAATATGTCACTCGTAAAATATATAAGTCAATAATGATGACGGTCCAATTAGCAGATATGATATATTAGATGCCATTTGTCGAGGAAGCGACCATCTCGTTTGCCGGGAGTTACGCTCGAGCACGATTTCCCTACTATCAATCACATCGCGATTTATTTCACGTTCGTTACACATTACCGTTAGCGGTAGAAATAATCAGGAGATATGGCAGGGATTGGCATAACGACAGCGAGGTGTGACGTTTGTGGGAAGAGTGGCGACGGCGAAAACGGGTCGAGAACGTGGTAATTACCATTGTCGATTGATCTCGCTTTTCCATCTAACTCCGCTGTGTCAAGGATATGCGAATATATTTCGTTAATCGGGGGAACGCATGTCCGAGGGGGAGAACGACGACGATATGTATCACGAAATGTTCTCACGACGCATTAAGGCGAACTAATTGGAAGTGCACGTCGCGATGGTACGATCAATTAATAGAGCGTGATCCTCTCGGTACCAACCACTCGAGGATATCTGTGGAATGACTCGTGAAAATCGAGGAACCCGAAGGGGGAGACGGCGTGCGTGATTCGATCTGCCTACTGACGAGGCGCGCATCTCGTGTCTGTCAGTAAGATAAAGCGACGTGTGAGCTCGATGAAGAAAGAGAGTCCTTTATTATATTACGTTACATTAATTAAGTTCCTTTGTCTATGTGACGCAAACCCTCTCTCGCAGTGCTTAGAGAAGATGCTGGCGATTATCTCCGCGACGCGACGAGAAGCGGAATATTAATTTTTCCCGTAACGTTCGATGGCATTGTGCGATTCTTCTTGACGGAAATTGCGCGATATTATAATATTTTCACCACGCGAATGATAAAGGATGCCATAAGATCGTTATCGGGCCTCATTGTAAATGTTCGCGTACGCGCGCGCGTTGTATATCAGCGCGCGCGGATTTTCTGCTGCTCTCTCTTTAACAAGGCGCAGTTGAACGCGAGTTTAGCACTTGCGGCACGCACCATTGCGCCAAATGGTCGGTTACGGCCGCGCGCGCCGCTTGTTTAACAATCATTATTTGCGAGCCCGTAGGTATCCGCCGATATCACGCGCTGATCAGATCGAATCTGTTTGCGGGGCGGCTTTGCGACTCACCCGCATTGTATTCGCGAACGACAGCCGCGATTTCGAGGGATCGATTCGCATAAACCACCTCGCCCTGGCCGTCGGCTACCACGACTGTTGTCGTGCATTTTCCTCTTTTTGCGTCCGCATCTTCTTTTCTTTTTGCAACCTTAATAGCGAATGACTCGTACTTTGCGATCCATGTTTTCGTATCTTCAAAGATGAGCTAAAAATCGAGATGTAATACAAGGTGTAAAATAAAAAATATATCTACATGTTATCTCGCGATACCAGATAACGACAGTGATATAAATCCGGCTTTTGGAGCGATGTTCGTGAGACGAGGTATTTTTTCCCGGTTGGCTCGCCAGCTGGTCGCATTAACTCGAATCTCTTCGCGACGCCAATTAAGAAGGGAAGTACGGGGCGTCCGGCAGTAATTCACGGATATTACAGCGGCGCACAACCACGCGCACATTGGTGCATACGCTTTGGTGGAGCTCTTTGTATCCCTAACACGGTGTATATATCGTTTGCGGGTACCTTATAAACGTCGCGCTCACTTCGCCAGTGACTTTATATCCTACCTGGTTCGCTATTCGCCTCGCCGATCGTCCTTATCCTTGCCGCGCGTGATAAAACAACTCGCTGCCGAGCGACGATTCATTGTACACGGTGCGGATGGCATGCATGGACGTTACTCAGGAATTTTTCGCGGACGGACGTGTGAATACACGCGGTACCTCCCTACGGAATCTTTGAAGTCCGCGAAACTTGATCGAAAGAAGCCAAGTCCATATTTAATATCGATTTTAGCAATTTTTATCGGATTGCTTTCGGCATAGTGAAACGTCTGCCTTGGCGTAATCTCGTAATTATGGCATTATGAAATCGTTTAAATCAATTCTGTATATCAAGTAGCTGGAGATTACGAGCAACGAAACAAATAGTCCCGTGTCGACCGTAAAATAAAACGCAGTTATACGTGAGCTGTGTTCTTGTCTCACAGAGAGATTCTAGATCCCATTTCTGCCGCGTACATTTGACGCTAAATATAGCCGTTTGCGATGTTGAGCTTTATTTACCTACCAGCGAGATCGTACACTCGGTATGAAATATGTGATAAAACTGTTGATCACAGTTGTACTTTGCATTAAATGCCGCGGCGAGAGAATGCGGGTCAATGTCGTTCTGCAGTACTGTAGATTTCGCCACTGCAACACGCCGTTACAGCGATATAGTCAGCTGAGTGACTATCGATATACCCTACGATTTGTAAAACATGCAAGTTCGCCTGCTTAACGTCGCGGCACAATTTATCATTTGGCGAGCGAGGGTGACGTTTATCTGCGACCTTCACGCGTTATCGTAATTTTATTCCCGTCCATCGTGTTCACCGCGACAAATCACGCGCCTCGCGAGGAAGCTCCACGAACACAGCTCTTAATTTTTCCCCCAATTACGCCGCTACGGGCGGATGCCGGGCGAGCCGTCCGACAGGAAAAAGAGGAATTCGACGTTCGCTGGGAGCATCCGGCCCGACGGAGGGAACCCGCGACGCAGACGCGTGAGAGTGAAATGGTAAAAGGTACACGGGAATGGGGCACAGAGGCGAATTTAATGGCAGTGAATTTCGGGGCCCCGAGAGAATCAGAGACTCGTTTCGTCGTTAAGCCCTAACAATGAGCCGCTCGTGTCGGCCCGATAAAAACCTTGTCGACTTCCTGCGCCACCCGCCTCTTCCCAAGGTTATTGCCTCATTACGTGTCGGACAGATACTGGTCGACTCCGCGCGCGGTGGAACTTATGCCGCGATATCTCTCTCGACTAATCAACCCGTCAAGGCTGTTCACGAAAGCGTGCGGAACATCTAGAAGCGCTCGCTCCGATCGCGCGACCTTTGAGATAGAGATAAATGGCACGGCTGCGTAAAGGTGCGACAAACGAGTGAACGGTGAACACTGATTTTGATTCAACACTCTTACGGCAAAATTAAACGTACTTTTAATCTATTTAGTGAGCATTGTCCAAATGGCGATATGACTATGCACAATTTAAAGTCTATAACTTGCAGCTAACAAATGTATAACACATTAATTCTATTTACTATAGTTTTTCGAAAGCAGCCGCTGAACGCGTAAACTGCGATGATTATGGTTCTTTCGCCTGCATAACGTAGGAAGACGCGTTAACTGCCAGCACCGTTAACACGTAACGTCATAATATAGAAGTGATACACCGCGATTACACGGAAAAACGCTTGAATAGCGCGGCCAGGGTATTGTTTCGACTCGGCACTCGGGGCGCCCCGCGAGATCTCGACTATCGATCCGGCGAGACCGGGACTTCTTCTTCTTCTTCTTCCTGGTACCCGGCGAGTGGACGTCGACTTGCCTTCGGCGATGGATCTCTCGAGGATCCGACACGAACGTTCACGTGCGCACACGGCGCACGTACGTGAACCGGTGGCGTGGTCGATCCGCGCGACTCGAAGCGTAACGCACGTGTGTGCACCGCATCTACGTGCATCTGCATCGCTGCACGTGCGCGTCGACGCGACGCACGGGCGCGTAAGCCCGTGCACGTATGGATCGCGAGCGCGTGTGTCGTGCCTGTGTGCACGCGGGCGAAGCGGGATTGTCGGGCGAAGGCCGCCCTCGCAATAGTATAGAAGCGCTTATTTCGTTTACGACGTAAGCTCCGGGCTGTTGGGTGTAACGCGGAATTGCGCTCAAAGATAGACGCGCGGTGCGTCCATGGCTTGGCACTGGAGCCCGGCTAAAACCACGGCGAATAGTCGATCTGGCCGATAAAATACGCGGGATAGATCTCGAATTTTAAGTCGTTACCTGTCAGCGGTTTTTCTGCTCTCTTCTACCCAACTCTCCGGCATGCGTTATGAAAAAGGTAGCAGCGTTTCAAAAAGGATCGTTATAACTACAAGTTATAAAATAGTGAAAGGACCGGCGAAAGCAATGAGATCGACCTTTTTTTCTGGCCGCGTGACGAATTCGCGCCACGCGTATAACGCGCTGGAACTGTTACCTCGGCTGCGACACTTTACGGATGCCGAAAGCCTCCGCTCAAAGGCGGACGTCCCGCCTTCTTTCTTGCGACTCGCCGTCGATCTCGTCGCGGCTAACTGACGGTTTTGCTAGCGTGTTTATGACGAGAAAAGAAGAATCTTCGATGGACTGACCGACGCAATTGATCTCGGCATTCTCACTTTTCCGCGGAATGACTGCTTCTTCGAAAATAGTCGCCGACGACAGAGTACACTGCAATCAGTCTCTTCTCTAGAATGAGTCCAAGTACAATGAGCTGACCTTCTTTAAACTTATCAAAGAATTTAGGACACATCATAAAAAAAGATAATAGCAGAGTGAAGAGTCTGTTTTTATTCGTACAACAGAAACTCTTCACAATACGATGGCATGATTGTTATTTTGGAATTTATTATTAAAATACCTAAAATTCTTTCTTATTATTTACAGTGTATTATTTTTAGGTATTTGTATTATTTTGGATGAGATTTAGATCTTAAAGATTTTCGTGTACGGAAAATATGAGGAAAGAGAAATTTGGACGATAGCTATCCTATGATGTTAGACATTGTAAAATAGATTTAGATTGTATCGGGGAGGATAACTCCGCCACAGATCCGAATGCCTCCCATTCGCGAAAATAGCCGGCCGCGATCGATAAATCGTGGAATAACAGAAATGATCGACAACACCCGAGGCCGGGCGTTCCTTCCTGGAGACCTGGGCAACGCGATCATAGACCACATATCGGCGCGCGGCGAGCAAAGTCGGTCATCATCCACGAATCCAGTTACTCCGCGGCACGCCGACCGGCAATCGATTCGTCTCCGTCGGGCATAACCGATCCGTCGAGTATCGGGCTTTCCTGCGTTTAGGCACGTCGACGTTTCACCTGTACACACCTGTACGTCCCGCACATCGTGTACGTACGGACGGACGCGCATAACACCACCTCCACTCGATATACCTGGGCGTCCCCATTTATGAATGAGACGTTTCACGGCATCCAGATTGGTCACGATGTTTCTTTCTTTCTTTCTCTTCCTTTTTCTGCCGTTCCCGCCGTCTCTCTTTTCCTTCCTCCCGATCGGCGGTTCTTGATCGTGATCTACAAAGCGTGATCACGACAGGTCGTTCCAGCTTTTGATCGAGATACGCGCGACGTGCCCTCCCTCCCCCGCCGCCGAGTTCAATTTTATTTTACCTTCTCTTTTTTTTTTCTTCCGCGCCGGACCATTTTCTCTTAGCCTCGTCCCGCTATTATATGATACCATGCCCCCGTTGATAGAAGAACCAGGGATACAGGTGGATAGATCGATATTAGTTTCGTAGGCGATCGACGGAGCCAAGGAGGTCCAGCGGTAAGAGCAGTAAGAGAGCGAGAAAGCCGATTATGGCAGAGGTGGATGGGCAACAAAAAGCGAGCGATGCCTGCGGTGGACGAGTTTCCCATGAAAGGGGGCGAAGGACGCGGGGGCAGGATGTGCCAGGACCAATCAATTGTACACGCCGGTCTCCTTCTTCTCTCTTCCACTCCTCCGCCCCCCTCCCCGCTATTTTTCTTTCTCCTCTACCTTCGCATTCTTTTCCTTTATCGGAACCGCTGTTTTCCTAGCGATCGCTTTTCTGCGATCGATTGACCCGACGCCGGATCTAACTAAACCACATCTTTCCCAGAGAAACAAGAGATCATCTCACGCTTGTGATGTATATCGAGCTTTATTTTACGCCTTTAATTATACCGATCTCTGGCTTCCCTTCGTTCAATCTTTGCCGCTGCATCTTTATAATGAATACCTTGATTGTCAAAATGCACTAAGCAGAACATTTTAAGCAGAGAGAACGACTCTTGAGAGACGCGTAGATCCTATTTCTTACAATTTTCGAGATGCAGCAGTAAGGAGGCCCTGGTTTCGGTTATCGCGGTCATCACGCGCTTTATACTCCGCGCACGCGCGCCGATACTCCGTCGTATAGTTTCCCGGTCGAAGATCGTGAAAGTGTAAGAAACTGCGCGGCGGCGGTGGCTATCGACTGGCGGATCGGAAAAAATGCAAGGTGGCACGCGGCCTGGACCTTCACTGACTGCAATGCGAGCGACGGAAAGCGTTGGGTGGGCGGACTGACAACCAGAGAAGGCGACTGAACTGGTAACCCGGACTGGACTAGCGACCTATAATGAGGCCTGCCTGGAATCGCCGTGATCTCCCAGGCGCCACGCGAACCCCGCGAATGTCGGAAGAGGGACGTTCTGGTAACCAGCGATTCTTGTCACGCACGTATATGCTTACGAAGGTAAGCGCCCCTAAGTAGAATCACGGAAGAGAAAGGAGAGGGTCATAGGAAATCGCTGCAAATGAGATTTAACATTTTTCTCAGCTTTCCAAGCTGGTTTCATTTGCGCATTAATCTTGAGGGGAATAGAAAAGATTTTTTCCTAGTCGCTAATCGAACTTGGAACTGTAAATGTGAGAATTTCATATGCCTTTGTTGCGTAGAGCCTAGCACGTTGTCGCCTCAAGTCTTTCGGCGAATGATAAGTCCAAACGGCAGGAAACGATTATGCGAATCAAATAGATAGATTTTATCCCCGAGCAGGATTTTGTAACGCCCTCGATCTCGAGCGGTCTATTGACGTAAATGCGAGTGGAAGTTGTAAAATAGCGTTAAACACTAAACTCATACGATACTTACAAAGGCCTCTGGACAGCCAGCGAACCGCCTACTGCAACTTTTTAAAAGATTATCTCGGGATAAGCCTTTTTAAGACGCGGCGTTAATCCTTTTATACTCCCTCTGGTATCCACCGTTGTACAACATCGCGGCTCATTAGTTACTACTTTAGTATCGTCGTTACGCGTGACAATCCCGGATGATCGCCCGCGGTGATTTACGCTTGTCGAGCCGCTCTCGCGCATTCGGCACGCAGTCGCATTCCGTTGCAGGTGCGCGTGCATTCATCCAGGACACCCGACGTCGGCGAGGACGCACACGATCGTTCGACGACAGGCACCTTTCGAAGGAAAGAAGGAGGAAGCGTGGCCGGGTCTTCTTCTTGAGAAGGGATGCGCGCGCGCGCGCACGCGTGATGTTACAGTTAGGCAGTGTATATAATTCAGTCGATTATATACCTGATCGCGAATGATCGCGGCATTGTTGCGAAGATCTGAAGAGAGAACAGTCGCACAATGAATTTATCGATTATACGACTTGGCTCTCGTACCAGTTTACCGTTAACGCGCGTGGAGAGGTCTCGATAAAAATTAAACACGCCTTCGACATCTACATGACCGAGACGAAAGGTACTTTCTTTACGGGAATTGTATTCTTCGCATTCTGAATTGACCGTCGACTTTGACAGCAGTCAGCAAAAGTAAATACACGGGTGAATAAAAAGTGTCAGCTCGTAAGAATCATTAACGCAAAAAAAATGCATAAGTGTGAAATTATTACAGATAAGATGAAATTAATAACAGCAATCAAGATGAAATCACAGCGCTAATAACATCTTTGCTGCTTACGCATTAGTCTAAGAAAACATCGACAATACGAGATCGAGATCGAAGCGCATTGACGCAAGATGCACTTTCCGCGCGTCGCGATCGGGATTACTCAGCACCGTGCGGAATTTCTTGGCAGCCCGGCCGGCTTTTCTATATTCACGCACGATCGTCGCATCAACCTGGCGCGCTCTGGCTCGAATCGAGTACCCCGCGAGCCCTGCGAGACGCTCTGCGCCGCGGAATAAGATGACTAAAAAAGTGACCGGCGGTGCGGCGATCATGCCGATCTTGTCGGTGCGCTTAATTCTAACTTCCCCTTTTACTGCCTTCTCGTAATCGTGATCGCGGCCACCTCTCCAGTCACCTACGCCTCTCTCAATTGCCTTTCCCCTGCCCTCGTCCTATAGGTAGGCACGGCTGATAGTCGAGCGTGCGAGGCGACCGAGCCAGCCATTACGCGGCTAGATGGCCGATTCGATAGACGATTGACTTTGTAATTATCAAATGGCGGCCGATTAAGGACCAGTCGCTGATTGATGGCCGTGCGTAACCACACACGCCGCGCGCCGCGCCGCGCCGCGCCGCGCTGCGCTGCTCCGTCGCCTTTTTGCCGCGTTCGACCATTAGCGCTTCTAATGATCGGGAATTACGTGGACCGATGATATCGTCCTGTTGCGAATTGCAGGAAAGCGAGCGCGATATTGCCTCGGATCGACGGCAGCCTCGCCACCGGTTTGCTCTCGCCCCGGTGTCGCCGCCGATTCATTTCTCACTTTAACGCCGGGTATATCGAGACGCGTTAGAAATTCATGCTGTAGTTTCTTGTAAAAAATCTTGAAAAATGTAACGATTAAAGACTTCGTTATCAACGCACTTATTCCAGTTTGTGATAATTACACGGTTCGATAAGCGTATTTAAAAAATCTATCAATTTATAGATTTTGTTAACATATCAACGTTAATTAATTTGGCTGGAATTAATTAAAGCGTTCGATATCTTCGGATCACGCTCGGCGAAAATATCACTGGATAGAGATATTTCGAGACTAAAGAAATCACCAAGATGGAGGAGCGGATAATCGCGGTAACCGGTATTTATAGGGAATGTAGATGTAATCGTCGGTCCCGAGTCCCAGGAGAACGGACGGGAGGAGGACGCCGTTACCAGATGCGGCGGCTGATCGTTGCACCGATGGCGGTGGGATGCACCTTGGTGTCTGTTACCTGCTACCTTGTGCTGCATGACACCGGACGGGCCGAAGGGAGCGACTTGGGATTAGTCCCGATGGTGGCACGTGCCACACGGCCACAGGTGGCTCTTTAAAACTCACTTACCCGCCTCCCTCGCGGTCGGCGTTTCGCCGTCGGAAAACTGGAATCGGAAGCTCGGGTCTCATGAACAGGCGATTAGTTAAACCATCAAGGCTTATCCGCTAACGCTATCGTGTAGCTAGTATATCTTTCCGAATGTGGAACGTGTAGAAAAAAAAGACACATGTTGTGCAAAAGAATTTGAAACGAGACAAATGTATCGTTATCCGCAGCTGCGTATAATCGTGTGCGATAACTTACGATCCTCCTTACTACCTTGTGTATTTTCTGTGCGCTTATGACGCTTCTCTTATTCGCGTTCCCCTGCCGTTGACAGGTGCAATGTTGTATCGGATTAAATAGACTATGCGAGATAAGTGCCGGCGCGGCCAAAAAAGACGAGACCATCCCAGGCTTGGGATAGAGTGCCCGTCTTCCGGCGAACGGCGGCGAGCTTTATAAATTAAGCTCGAACGGCCTGGTACTGTTAACCGTAACCAGGATGCCGGAGTCCTATGGTATCAGCGTTTCTCGATACTGTCGTGTCCCTCCCTGCTTGCCGGGAACAGGGAAATCGCACGCTCGATAGATCGTTCACGGTCTGGATTCAAGGTTGGACACGCGGCTAATTGTAATAAATATCCCGCGCGCGCACGCGCAGCGAGGCTTAACTGTATGAGAAATAACGTGTCGGATATATATCGGTACCCGTTTTCTTCTTTCGAAAGCGACTTGTATCCCGCCCCTGGCTCGCGATCGTATATATTCCGCGGGACAGCCGTGCGCAACAAGCAACAAGCTACTACTTTATTGCAGGTGACTTCGCTGATACTCGCCTGCCCATCTCGGCCTTCTCGTTCTTCCCTTTGCAACGGAAAACCGGAATTGGAAGCGCGATTCCTGCGCGGTGAGCCAATCAAGCGGGCCCCGCGCGAACTCCTCATCGCGCCGAGCTCCTAGAAACAGGGATCCCGCGAGGAGCAATATTACCGCCGCGCGCGTATCTCCGCTGTCCGTCTTACCGTTACGCGGTCGTACTATTCAAAGGCGAACCTATCGGCGAGTCTATCGTGCCCGCGCGTGCATTTATTCGTTCCATTAATATATCTAATACACTCGCGATTTTATCTCGCCCCGCGCACGTGCGTTAACTCCCCGCGCGTTATGGAACAACCCGACGTCGCGGCGGCTGGGCTGGGTATCTCGGATCGTACGGCTCCGGCGGCATCGGTGATAAACACGTTTACAGCCTCAACGGCGGAAAAAAAAACGGCGCATTCTTTATCATTTCGATTTATTATTCGATATATTATTCCGCCTGGTAATTATTTCCCGACGTTTACAGAGATCAAGTATATAGCGATATATATTGCTACATTTTACTTCTCGAAGTCTTCGTGGAACAATTTTAAAGCTGCACGACGGTATCGATGCTAAAACGACAGTTTCCACCTGGAAACTTAAACTGTTTACTGTTACATAAAAAGTGTACGTTGGATGTTGATCGGGTGTTTTTCTCACTCGTCCCTTCCTTCCTCCCTTCCCCCCGCCCGCGCCGCGGCCCGCGGCAATTACAACCTTTGCAATTGCAGTGTATTACAAAAATGGTCCCGGCCGCAAAGAAAATAGTATTCGCGCTCACCTGTTACACCCACGCGGCACGACGGTGTGCGGCAATGGGGGGATATCGAGACATTCGCGCACGTACGGACACGCAAGGGAGCACGTTAATGGCACGTGCCACAGGTGGTTCTTCGAAAGTCACTTATCCACGAAAGCCGCGCGTCTCTTTCCCTTTTACTCGCGGGCCGGCTCACCTCCTCTCTCTGGTCGTTCTCTCGCGCAACTTATATTTACCTACATACGTTCCTCTCCATGACGGAGTCCCGGCCGCCGCCGCCGCCGCCAACGACGAGAGAACTGGAATTACTTGACCCGGCCTGCAGTGCGTGCAGCAGACAAACCGCCGCTGTCGATCGGGATAGCGCAACGCGCTGTCAGACACGACCGATATAGCTGCGAGTGTAAATGCACTCGCGTATATATCTCACGTGGGTTGCTCTCTCGCCATGCTCCAGTAGGCTCGTGAATTTTTGTTCATTAACAGGACACCACGCGCGCTGTGCCGCGGGATTGTCGATCGCTGTAGCGTGCCGTGCTTCGGTATCAGTGTACAGCGTCCGATAACGACGCTCACGGCTTTTACGATTAGCTCTCCATGGCGCATGCCGAAGAAAAAAAGAGAGAAAAGAAAATCAAATTCTCATACGAGAGAATAATTGTAATAGTAAAGCTTTCTCGAGTAAAGGAGTACCAATAATTTTATTGTGCCGCATTTGGAATTAATCAACGATGAAATTTCGTGTTTTATCGATCGCGCGATGGTAATAATGATCGCGTAGGCGTATAGACAACTGACTAATGTATACGAGGCACTCTATATACCAGCATTAATGTAGATATATGCGTTTGTGATTTGCTGGTGAGCTGGTACAACGTGCGCGCTTATATGGTGGCCAAGTACGGGTAATGGGGTTAATGAGAAAGAAAGAGAGGCACCTTCTTGTCGCTTGAAAGCTCGATCGAGCATGTACGGTGGACTAAGTATGTCTACTAAAGTACTTGAGCGTGAATATTTAAAGACACTCGGGATACAAGATGCTACAAAATTTGCAAAGGCTAGCACGTTTTTGCTTTTCTCACAGGTAGAGGAAAAAGAAGTCGAATCGATCTTTTCTCCATCATCGTTCATTAAATTCGCATCTTCGCGTTAAATTTTATCGTGAGAAAGAATTCCGTGGAAACGCGGAAGCGTAAAAATTCGCGAATCGGTTCTCGCAGCTCGCGGAAAAGATGGTCGGCATTCCGCACTGTAATCCCCGATCAGATTAATAAACATGACGGGCGGCGATCAAGGCGCCGGCCGTCCCGCGAAAACTGAACTGCTCGCCTCGACAGAATAGCCGATATACGGCACGAGAAAGACTTCCCAGGATTCCACCGTGGATTCCTGGCGGGAGTGTTCGTTTATGGACCGAGGAGTTGCATAATGTATCGACGTTTTTGTCCGTGAGAAGAGCCGTTTGAGGCCGAATGCGTTTCGCGGCCCTCTCGCGCGCGCGCTGTCCCGCATCACGAGGAGGAGCGCGCACACGGGCGGAGGATACGCGTGTACGCACCTACGCACCTCTCCTTCTTCGTAGGTGTTCGCTTTACGGAAGCCGCGAGCGAAAGAGAGAAAGAAAGACAGAGGGAAAGGAGCATGGCCGGAGCGCTGTTCCGCGCTCGAGCAATTCCTTGATGCATATTGTCACGCGTTGTTAAGTCCCGAGAGCACCGCCATTACCAAGCAGTTGGGATATCGACGCTGAAGCGAAGGCAGAAGAGCGAAGGCATAAGGTGCGGAAGGTAGCTGCAGTCCGGGTTTCCCGACTAGTAGTTGAACTGCTGGCCGCTCTCGGATTCATTACTGTTTACGTAAGAGACCTGCATGCCGTGGCTATCGTCCCTTGGTTTCACCTTTTTGAGTAACCAAAAGGCAGGCGCATCTGGCGAATTGAATGCTTTAATAGGTTTCGACATGGTCACTCGACTCGCGGCACCACCGATCGCAAACTCTCTCGCGAGTGAAAGCGAGATGCGTCAAGAACAATTGGCTATTGTAAACACCAAGATAATTCATATAATTTCGATCATTAAAGAAAAGCATTTTATTAAGTTGAATTATATCCGATGGTATTTCTTTAACCACCGGCCACTCACTGACTCGCGAATACTCCAAGTGAAAAAGAGTCGCTTCAAACAGATCGATGGTCAGTTATTTATCTTGGCGGGATCATCCACAGCCTCGACCACACGCGAGAGGCACATCGATCGCGTATGCAAACGCGGGGCTTTCGTTCTGAGCTTCAACTACGAACCGTTCGTTTTCAGGATGGCACGGCGCGGCGTTTTCTGCGTCCGTTCCGACGCAGTTACCTCCGTCCTTAAGACATACAGAGTAGCCGGCGTGGCGGTCCGGTCCCGTGGCGGGGCTCCGTGAGAGGGCTCAGTTAGTAAAGTACGCGGGCGTTCAGGGCGGCCGTAAACAATGGTTTTAGCGAGTGCGTATACGCTGTGGCCGCTCGTCGGAGAAGTGCTAGTGGCTGACTCCCACGGTTTATAGGGATAAGTCTCTCTTTCTAAGACTGGTCTTTACGCGTACTTTGGCCGTCTACGACTCACCCACTTTGCTTTACTTAAGGCCGTTCGTTGCCTAAGTCGCTGACCGTTTCACCGCCGCCCCCTCGCCGAACGATCATCGTCTGCCTTTTCTTCCACCGGCGGTTTACTCCGCCACGGCGTAGCCTCGCTACATTCCATCCTCCATTAGGAGGCCACCGCACGCTGGTAGCACGAGTCCGCGAGAGGAGAGCGGGCTCTGCTAGGAAACTACGATGTTAAACAATCATCCCTCTGACTCTCATTGCCGATAATCGGAACGTCGATGTAAACAGAGAACGGGCCCTCGTTCTGGCCTTTCTTGCTACAGGAAAACGGTTAGGAAACTGAGAGGGCAATTTCAACGTTTCCCTCCCCGCGGATCCCTTTCGCTTTTTTGCCGAGTTAAAATTGACACTTCCAGCTCCCACCGTCGAAATTAACGTGGCGAACGATTTAGTCAGATTGAGAGTCTAGAAGTGATAGTTGAACGGGTTACTCGCAAAGTGCTGAGCATCTTCGCGGAATCTGGGGGAAATAAGATAAACGATGCTTATTTTCACACGCTTTGTAGATTTACGCTCTTGTATACGATTTACACGTGTAACAAGTTACAAGTTACAGTTTTCGAAAACTGCGAAATCTATTATCTCGTATAGCGGGACAAAACGACTTTCCCTTGGCGGAGACTCGCCTTTCGAATACGACCGACTTCCTCACGCAAATTAGAACCTGTCGAGCTTTTAATCGTCGACGGGACTACAAAGACAGCACGCCTGCTATGGTGGACAGTCGTCGACCGCGGACGGTAACCGTTCTCAGTCTCACTCCCACGCATTATGAGATGCTCCCGCGTGTTTCGCGATGTAAAACGGCGGAACGCGGGAGCAGTTTCGAATTTCACGGATGGCCGCCCGATGACGATTGGTGTACCCGGCGGTTGCTGCCGACTCTTGAGGCCTCGTCTCTTTGCTTGCTTGCTTTCTCTCTCTCTCTCTCTCTCTTTCCCCCCTCCCTCTCTTTCCTTGCAGGTCAGTGTAATGGTGAATTCGCGGGAATAGGAGTGAGCGTTGCATCGATATTTTTTTTTACCAGTTCCGAATGCTTATATTATGCATTCGCGGAATGCAGCGAGCGGAAAACGTAGATATACGCTATCGAGTTGGGCGCGAATATCTCGACGCTTGTATCGCTTCACTCTTATAACGCTCGATTTTTATACTGTCGAAATGGAGATATCACTGTGATTAATGATAGGGATATCACCTAGATGAACGATACGCTATAAAATTTACTGGAGCAGGTGGTCGCGCGTTTTATGACAGAAGAAATATCGTTGAGTATCCCGATAAAGGAGTTTGATAAATAGGATGCGCTGTAATCTAAGACAGAGGCTGGCGTTTCCCTCGCAGTTGGCCGGCGCGAAGTGCTCTCCATTTTTTTTACTATAGCAGCTGCAACGCGCGTCGCGAGAAACTGTGATCGTCCGAACCTAGACAATGCGATCGCCGTCATTGAGATGGAAGGACGGCCCGACTATAGATAAACGTCGCCGACAACGTGGACGAAATTACGCTCCATTCATCCTTTCATTCATTCGAGGGATCTCACCTTGCCTCCTGCAGCTTTCCAACCTAGCCGTCGCTGGTGTGTCGCTCGGCTCTCCACGGCGGCCTTCTCTCGACGTAATAAGCAAAAAAAGATCACCCGGCCAAGCCATTACGTAGAAAGGAACGAAGAAATTATCTACTCCGCGTGGTAAAAAGCGTGGCAAAGGCAATTCCACCGCGGTTGGACCACCGAGACTTATTTTTGTGATCCCGCCTGCCGCGTGGGGCTCTCTCGCCGATCCTCAGTACGCCTAGATCAGAGCTCGGAACTTTGTCTACGGTATTCTTGCACCATTGATTCGACTACGAGTCACTGACCGAAAATCCGTGCCTGTTGCTCGGCGGAAGCCTCGAGCCATCGACTCTATGTCCTTGTGAGCAATAACTAACGCGACGAATTATTCGAAAAATTTAGATTTTTTTTTCTTAAGAAAATTAAGAAATTTTTCTTCGGGTTATTATTCGAACGATCCATTTTCTTTTTTTTTTTCAGAAGGCGACGAAGAGCTGAACGGACGCCTCGTCCAACTCGGCGAGGTGTTGTCCGAGATAGAGCAGGGTGGCGGGAAGAGAGGGTTGGAAGGAGGGTGGCGTGCTATGATCAGCATGGAGCTTCCGGCACACGCGACGCAGCATGGTGCTCTACACCTGGGGATCGGAGTCGGGGTCAATCCGGGTGACCCAGCCGGAAGTGCCTTAGCCGCCATTCACCCGCATCCCCAGGACCCTCTAGCCCTCCACCATCATAATCACGGAGCTACTACACCCGGAGGTATGCATGAGGACTCCAAGAAAAAACGTATGTTTCTTCTTACGAATCCATTTATTCATTTATTCCGTTAAACGCTAAGACGGATTATCGCAAGAAGTCGAAAGTAGAAAATTATTTTTAATCGTAAGAGATAATTGCTTTTACTGTAAATGAAATGAGTATGATCAGTTCTTGCGATAATCAACATTTACTAATGATAGTTATAACTTTTTATTACTGACTGTAATAATTAACGTAAATGTTTTGCTGCAATCGATTTTTTTTTTCGTATATTGGCATGAATTCTTAGCTGCCACGATATGCGCGATATACCACAACCAATAATTAGCCTGCCTTTCGATATCGCGCTCGATGATTGCCCCCGACATCATGAACAAGACAACGTACGCGTCAATCGACGTTCGAGGCGAACGGCGTGACTTAAACGCGAGCACGGTGCACAGCCGATAGGAATGTCGTAGCCAGCAAAAAAGTGCAGGCACGTGCCTCGCGAAATACCGGCGATAAATCTTCGTCCGCGCGCGGCGACGCTTCTATTACCGGCGACTTATGCGCACGCGATGACGATGCATCATGTTCGCCAAGTCAAGTTAGAATTCCGGAATCCGTCGAATGCGCTTTCCGGCTCTCTCGGCAATCGCGCGAGAGATTCTCCGTGTTCGACGCACGCGAAAGATTCTCCGTGTTCGACGCGCGCGCGCGGCGCAGTCCCTCAAGCGACGCACCGTTCAAATGGATTTCTAAAATACAAAGTTCGCGAGGCAGCGGCGATTTCAAATTGCCACGATAATTCAAGTATCTGGATCATATCAATTACCTCGTAATTACTTATCGTACGGAATAGGCGGCATTTATCTCGACGTCTCTTAGGAGAGCTCCGCAAATTACTCATCGCAAATTCTATACCGCGCTTCTATCCGCGATCATTAATATTCTCGAAGCTGCAAATCGCACATGAAAGCGCGCGAAACACTCAAAAAGTCCACGTTGCAGTCCGCGCCCGCCGGCCACTTCCTACCGTTTATCATCATTATCTCGCTATAAACCGCAAGCTTATTAAATCCCGTATCGACATCCGGTGGAGCGTCGTTACATCGCGGGAGACACCGCGAGCGATGATTTCTCCATCGGAGCCCGCCGGAACGGAGACTCTCGCGTGAAAGAGCTCCTTGTTCCGTACGGAACAATCGAGTTAGCTGAACTTGCTCATCGACGCTCGCGCGTCGCGCTGGGATCTTTCCGGATACACAGATACAGACACGGCGGGATCATCTTTTGTTAGAAGCGATAGTTTCTTCTTTGGTGGGCGATCGTGTCACACGAGCACATTTTTGAACACATACAAACTCATACATATATGACACGCGTGCATGGATGTGCCAGGATCATCTTCGAAGGCGATAGTTTCTATCAGCCAACGGTTGGTTGCGCTGATGTAGAAGCTCGTTGTCTTCCTTCGTCCTCCTCGTCCTCAGAAATGAGTGTATGTGTGTGCGTGGTAGTGGAGAGTGGGGCTGGTTAAGGAAGATGAAAGGCAGCCGCCGTGGCGGCAGTGAGTGACGCGGCATGAGCCACGAGGCCAGGGAAGAAAGAAAGGGAGGTGGAGAAAGAGAGAGTCAACGCGGATCGTTAAATCTAATGATATCAACGTATTTGACGGAGAGATCCGCGGATCAATCGATTCTTTAGGGCCACACGCGCAACCAGTGCGTCTCGTATACATGCGTTGTTATTTCATATTAATGGACCAACACTTGCCAGGTTTCTACATATGTAAATGCCCTCGTGCTTCTCGTAGTTTCGCGTTGACTGCAGAACAGATATACTTTTAATTGCACCTTTGAAATTACGCGTCGCTAAAGCAATCGCCGGGCAACGCATAACGGATTTCGATTATCTCTAATGGTGCGTAACCACGCAATGGAATTAATTTGTAATTAATACCCACCTGCGTGAGCGTCGCGTGTAGAACGCGCAATGCGAACCGTAGTGAATTATACGGTTTATTGACCTCGCGACATAGTAATTATTTCGTACACCTCTCATCCGATCGCCGTTCGGTCCGCTTTGTTTCGATTTCGCGCTTGTGACTAATCGCTGCTCCATTTAGACTCGGATTGCCCGTTGAGAGCGAAATGAGACGGTTTTTTTTTCGAACTTTAGCGAAAGGAAAGTGATTTTCTAGAAGTAGAACTGGGCGTGAAAGGTTCTGATCGCCTAAATTTAGCCTACATTTTATTTTCGCTAAATTGCTCCGTAAAAAAAGTATCTATTAAAACTCACGCCTTTCTCCGATATATAAGGCGCAAACTGGACGTATTGCGCAAGACACACGGGTCGCTTGGTACGTTTGACCGTTTGGTCCGCCAGACGACTTATTTAGTAATTGGCATTAATATCTGATACTTAGATATTCAAGAATGCAGAATTATACGAAACGATGTGGCTATATATTACTGCCTACGTTCCTCGTAGGATATATATTTGTAATCATTTGTATATGGAGTTCCACTGTGAATGGCACATTGATTATTCGTATCATGCATCTCGTATAACGTATAACATAACAGGTGCATAATGGCAAACTTTTTGATGTGCGTTACAAAAAAAGGATACATCATAGTTTGAAGTCATGCAACTTGAGAGGAGGGGGGATTAAACGCGCGAGCCATTATCGAGCGAGTAACACATACCACGCTTTAATCTCCTCGCAAAAGTTATTCTTTCCGTTGGATGGACGCACGGATCGCTTATGGGGATTCCCATCGCGCCAGTCTCGCACAGCACCAGAATGACTGGCAGCATCTAATATATTTCGTACCGTGTGCATACACGGAAACACCGTTTTATTGTGTATGCACACGTACACGTTGTTGTCCGTTGCCTATAGGAAAACATTCGGGGTGAGATAGCGACGGTTATTTATGGGGTTAAATAAAGGAACACTGCGCGATCGCGCGATACCAGGTCCGGAGTACAAATAGGTTGCCGTGCAGGTTGCTATCGCTGGCGCATTGCGAGTCGTCATGATCTGCAGCAACGTGCGATGCTGAATCTCCGCGATATCCTATCGCAGAACGAGTCGCGGATCTCGTACAGCGAGGCTTCTGTTTTCGATAGATTTATATTCTTAAATAAAAGAAAATTCTTGCAACATATTGTGTTATTTATATATTGACAATACGCATCGCGTATTATGTTTTCAAATAGGGTATCAATTCGGGAACATTATTAGCATCTCCTTAATTTATATTAGAATACTTTATAACTTCTGCTAGAAGTAGCGTTTCGTCGGGGATATTGATTATAATTCAGAGAACAGCATGATGTATAATTACGGACTGTAACATTTCAATTAACACGCGATTAGACTTCGAGTAGACGAACAAATGGTGAATATAATTTCTTTTTGCGCTGTTCGTTTAAATGTATTTACATGATTTGGCGGTATAATCTGAGTTATGTATCTCTCTAGATTTCAATTTATATGTCTTAATTCTCTTTTTCTGTTTCGAATAGATGATGGCGGCCACGGAATGAACCAGGATGGTGAGTGAATTTTTATTTTTTATATAATTACAATTCTGCGCGACGGACGATCCAGTTTTACGACGTGCCAAGATGTTCCCCTTGACACAGTGCTGGGATTAGGCCGGTATACGTGGGAATGATCGTGGAAAACTCGCGCGTGGAAAATGCGCGCGAGCGGCGTTCGGCTAAGCGTTTATCACGAACCGTTAGCGATACGCACTGCGTTCCCGTTATAATCGACGATAGTAATTAAATGCGATGGAAGCGAGAAAGTTATCTGAAATGTCGGTTGCTGGTTATCGGTATCGAGATCAATCGCGAGAGATCACCAATTATCTCAACACGAGTTCTTACCCGCTATCTCACGTTCCGAAGCCGCGCGGTACGGAATCATCCGGAGTGATTCAATCATTGATAAGTTGATAAGCGCAGCGCCCCTACGAACTTATTAATAATCAGGTGAGATGTTACACGCGCCACCGATCTTTATTACCCTAAATCCATAAGGCGATAGCCGATCTAAAACTGTACATCTTCGGTATCAGCGTACAAATGTTAATTGGCTAGGTGATAACACCTCGGGAGATCGCAACTCTATAATTTGCCATGATACACCGTCCGCATCTTCTCATTACTGAATTAAATCTGTATTACACTTTAATTCACTTAACTATCAGTTGAGCCTCACGTCTGTCGACAGCGAGAGAGGCTTGCATTTTAATTCGTAACGCGCGAGAATACGAGCCAGTGCCGGTTCGTTCTTTTTTTTTTTTTTAGGGAAGGATCACGCGCGCGTCAAGGATGTCTCGATCGTTTTCTATTTCGCGACTCCTCGCGCGCGGATCCAAATGGATAGGGCCGAGGGATATCTTCTCCTCGACCAAGTGGCGAGGAGGATCCTCAGCATTGCCGCGCGGTGTTCACGTATAATTTATGCCGATGACTTACACGCCTCGCCGCGGTAGGTGGGAGACGGCGCTGGATGGTAATCACGAGTTTAAAGGGTAAACGATCGCAAGGTGTTGGGGGCCCGGCGTGGAGCCCCGTGGCCCTGCCAGCACGCTCAATATTCAACAGGTATTTACATTCGCAAATTGTTTACGTCAGCCCACGATGAAATCTGTCAGGATTTCGTTCCGTCGGCAGCTCGACGGAATTCTCTGCGCTCTCTCTTCCCTTTCTCTCTCTCTCTCTCTCTCTGTATCTTTTCTTTTTTTTTCTTCTGATTCTTTCTCCTCCTCCTTCGTATGATATGTTTCATCTCTGTTCTCACCTTCCTCCCACACGGTTTGGCGAGAGACACGCACAACGAGGAGAAGGTTACCCTCTTCTCTCGCATCCGTTCTTCCCCCGAAGCAGCACGTAATTACATCTGAGTATTAATCAAGCGCATGTCGGGAACAAGCACGGCGAGATCTTGATTTTCGTCCGCGCGTCTACTCGCGATTGCTAGTTTAGTAAGCGTGTTCATTTAGTAGTGTTTAACCAGGAATTGATTACGAGGCATAACAATTGTCCTGGTCGCTGTTCTTTAGTGCAAAAAAAAAACACTCATTTCAATCATGTTTATGCAAGAAAAATTTATAAAAAATTTTTTCACAATGTGAAAATTTCTGTATTTAATCAATGCATTTTAATGTTATAATTAATGAATGTTAAGTAGTAATCAACGATAGTACATGTTCTGATCATAAAGTGCTTAGATTTTCAAAGAAATTATTGTTGTTCGTAAGACATCGATTAGCGATGCCCACGATTTCATACAATTATACTCAATCATCGATACACAATGCTCTATCTCCCACATACGCCATATGTAGTGTGTACCTTTCCGCGATTTTTCAGCTCGCTCGCAAGATCGAGGCTAAAGATAAATAAGTCGTGCGCCGGTCAAACGTTCGTTGGAAACACGCAAAACCAGTTTGCTTTCCTTAATGTCGGACGATTACGTAGAAATTTAGAAAAAAAAAGTTTGCCGCAATCTGCAGCAAACTATCGGCTGCTCGCTTTTTAATATCCGAATCGCGTCGGTTGCTTTAGAGCTAATCCGACGATTCGCGGCGGCGGCGAGAGCACAAACTCCGCGCAGAATTTGAAATACTCGGATGAGCGTGCGTTCGGCTCGTCGTTGGAGACCAAGCCGCGTTTTGATAACGCAAACGAAAAGCGTTGCTCGATGTGACCTCTCCCCTGAAAAAGCGCTCTCTAATCCCGCGCTATCGAGATTCGTAGTCCTCGGCGGCATTTTACGCTCCTCTTCCCTGAGAGAGACTCGAACGGCGGTGCACGTTAACGTTTATCGTCGGTTATTAATACGGCGCGGATTACGCGCCGTAAGTAATGTCGCGTTCGTACGCGTACCCATGTATGCGCGCGCGTGCACGTGCGTCGCGTATACCTGTGTGTCTGCATGCGCGGTTACGACGGCCAGCCCGGTCCTAATTATAGCGTAATACAAGCGCGATCATATGCCGCGACTCGGCGCTTACGTAATCCCGCGATAATGCGGCTCTCCGCGAGTGCACGCGCTCGCGAGTGCGCTTATACGCGCGCAGCGTAAGGCCGCATACCTCGCCTACCGATGGAAGCATTCGCCCCTGTACGCCGGTGGAGTCTCACCAGCCGGGGTAATGCGGCGTTATCTCGTTTAGGATAATGACATTGAGGCGCGCGGATTTTTGCCGGACGCGCGGAGAGTCGACGGCGACACGATAGCATCCGGTTGCGGTATCCGCAGATCCGTACTGAGATTACTTTAAATCACGATCCAACGGCAGCGGCCGCTTTGACCGATTCGCGTACGCATAATTTTCTCGATCGTGCTTCGAGGGTCGTTTTATGGAGGCGAATGAGAAAGAGAAAGAGGAATGAACGAGTCACGTGACGCTAAAAATGTAATAGCGCGAAAATTATGCACTGCGAGCTTTCCTCTATTATTAAGATTAAGGCTTTCACCCTGGATGCATTTGCGGTGAATATAGCATATAATTAAAGGCATAATTTTCCATGTCCTCGATGCTTAAATAGAATCCTGCTGAAATTTATGGCCCATATAATTTCAATCGCTTGATGTAATACATTACATATGATTTCCTTTAATTCTTAAAAACTGTGCAAAAAAATATAATTGGATGCAATTTATATCTTTGATCGGGAATTCAATTAAGATCATAAGTTTGTTAAAATTTTATTTCGTTATTCGTAACTCATTAGAAATTAGTATAACAATGTTATATCATGTTGGAATCGTAAAACTACAAGTTAAGCTTTTTACATTGCCAATTTAATTAAGATAAAAATAAACAGAAAATTAATTTAAAAAAAAGCAAATTAGATATAATTGACTAAGTATACATACATGGATAATATATGAAATTTAAATGTGAAAAATGTAGATCGTCCGCTGTATCGTACTCATATTCGAATAATACACGATGATAAAGAATAACTTAACGAGCTGACGTTTGTCTGGCTGAAATCAAAGATTATCTGGTTGATTTGATTGCACGAACGCTGGCGCAATCGCGACGTGCCTGCACAGCGCTTTCCGCGTTCGCCGAGCCTCCTCGGAGAGATGCCACCGCCCTGAACGATTCAGGAAGCGAGGTCAGCACCCTGCCTCTTCCTTTTCTCCCTTTCTCGCTTGTCTCGATTAGCCGGGAGTATAGCGGTGCGATAACATCGGCCTGCGCCGCGAGTAGTCGCGGCGATAACGCGCTATCGCGGCTCCCGCGGTGAATCACCGAATGCACTTTGAAAGGTCATAATATTCTAATGCATCTCTGTTATCGATTCCCCACCTGCTCCGTCCGGAACAGACGGCATCGGCGATCCGCGCTCGCGAGCGCGCGCGCGAGCGTGATTAATGACGTAGCGCGAATCATAAATTGTACCAGGCAATATTTATTAATTGCGTACGGCGGCCACGAGGAATTTCGGAGCGATGTATCGGTAGCTCCCTCGAAAATATTTTATCCCGAGAGATACGGAGCAGGGCTTATATTTATATACGTCTCGCGAGAAACTGTCGCGGCTGCCTTTACACTGAGAAAATTGTTTTGTATTATGATCCAAAAGTTTTGTTGATATATATCCAAGAAAATTGTTCAGTTGCTATAAACAAATATGTTATTTGCTTATATC
>VBVR01001883.1:0-26555 GCA_011638315.1 Tetramorium parvispinum
CCACATGGTATAATGTTAGCGAACTACACTGAAAGCTGTCAAAGACGTGCGTGGACAGTCATGGAACACGAATAGCTTGATGCGATGCCCCTCGTTATTATTGACCCTGAATGTGACTTATTTCATATAGGAAGGCATTTCTGACGGCTAGTGTACGTTGCTGGAAAGCACCCAATGACATCGAACAATGAATGTTGACCTTATGCTTTTTCTTCTCGTCCAATACCAACCCAGGTTGTTTTCTACGTCCATGGCCGACTCTTGATGTCACATGTTACCTGACGTGATCACATGATCGCGTCCGAAATTGATCGACACTCTGTCGAGGGAGTGTCTTTCCCGAATTTAATTGATTTTTCGCGCAACGATGCTTCGACAATTATCGCTTCTCTTCGCCATCCTCGCCGCAGGTAATTCGCCGCTCGCTCTCAAGAAATCCTTTCCGAAACGATCAGAATGTGTTGAATTTTCCGCGACTGAATTCCCGGCTGCGGGAGTCAGTTCATCTTCGAAAACGTTATTCCGAAGAATCAACGAGATCCTTGGAATATATTTAACCTTAATTTCTTTTTGGAGCAAAGTAGATCTTTTCTTGTACATTCCGAATGTGCCGAGACGTGAATTCTTTTACCGAAGACGGGTCCTCGCTCAATGTACTTGTGTCGTTCTTAGACTTTGATTGTCATAGTTTTTGCCTTTCTAGTTCACGCCAATGGTGAATTCATCGTGCTTCATTCACCTGACAGCGTGGAATTCACCGTGAATGGAGAGATCGAGCAAAGCAGCCTCAAGGAGATCCTGTCAGCAGCTCTTGGTTATACCGGAAAGCAGGTGAGTCATCGTGGATCTTGTCAAAAGATCTCGAGTCCCACGAAGCTTCGAATGCATTTGAAACGTCTGAACAACAAAGCTTTATGTTTTAGAAAGACACTGAATCTTAAAATTTAATCTTGCGATTTTGAGTGGCTCGCACTTGAAATAACGTATGCTTTATTTGTTTGCTGAGAGAAACATTTGCATTCTTACAGAGAGATTCGGAGCACAGCATTGCCATATGGGATCCTTTCTCAATGCCGAAGGCATTGGTTGCTATAGCAATCGATGGAGTAGAGCAGCTACCCTCTGCAAAAGACAAAACTAAGGTCACGTATTCTCTGATCATCGACGAGGCGGAGGAGACCACTTGGCAAGCGATTAGAAGTCGAGTGGAAGATCGAAGCAACGACAACACGTTGGTCAGGATTAACTTGAGCGATGGGGTTGACGCTGTAAGTATTAGCTCTATTGACAGATAACAGCTTGATATATATAAACGAAGTTTGACTTAATAATTTGACATTTTGTAATTGAAGATCTTAGATATTACTAATAAGACCTTTCTAATATAGCTTGGCCAGTCTGCTCTCGGCGAACTCAAGCCTGCTAACATGGAGAAGCTGAAATTCTTGAGCTCCGACGTTGAGGAAGATCGCAAATTCGTTGAGGAGATGCAGCTTCTCCATGCTATCGCTGACAACGCCTTCTCCGCGAAGAAGCACGACTCCGGCACAGATGTTTACTGGCTGGTGGTATCGGCTCTCAAATCAGTCCTAGACCTGCACGGAAACAGTTCCGCGGCCGCTGAGGAAGCATATACATTGTTAAATGATGCGATGGAACAAGTTGCCAAGGCCTTTATGAATGCTTACGAGGGCAAGGTATATTTGGAAGGCATTCACTCTTGAGTTTACTTATAATTCACATCGAAATATCTCTAACTATTCTTTAGCCTGTTTGCATCGTTAGCTATCGTTTGTTAATTGTCATACAAGGCCGTACAATTATATATTCAGAATGTTTTCGCATATCTGTTCTAGGTTGTCATTGCAGTCTTTACGAATGATGCCTGGAAGGTGAGAAACGCCCGTTCCGTTCTCGAGAGACAGCGTAGAGATACCGCGGTAAGTTATTAATACTATCTTAAGCTTTGTATAAATATTTTGCAATCTATAAATTTGTTTCGAACACCAAATTATCTAAAAATTTTTGAGAAGATTGTGAATGAAAAATTGTTGAAAATAGAATTAAAGACTTTATAATAATTATATCAATATATAACATAATTAAATATTTCTATTTAAATCAAACTCGATCATGTTAATGTTCATGGGTACAATTCTTTTTAGAAAGTCTTCAATAATTTTATTATTAAATTAATAACAGGATATTAAAAGAAATATGCGAAATATGAAAATACGTTATTATTAAAATTCACTTTAATTTTTTTTTATTGAATTATACAAAAAGAATAATTTTGTAGTCTGGTTAGTTATTGTCTTATTTTAGTTTTGCGATTTCGACAATATATAATATATTTAAATATGATAGCTAATTTTGCAACCGATTTGCTAAGTGAGTATTGTACTTTTTATCTACACATTAATCAATTGAACTTCATTTTCCATGCTGAAATATAATAGAATAAAAGAACTTGTCAAATATGAATTTAAATAATATTCAATCTTACTCCAATTATTCAGAACTATTCAGTTTAGAATCGCGATGTGTTATTCGCTTGAAATTATATATCCTTCATCTATAACATTTTTAATTGTTACGGGATATTTTATAGGCCTATAAAACTAAAAATGTAAAAACCACTGGTGGTGCCAAGGAAGCGCCAATTAATTCAGACATTAAAGATAATTTTTTCGTCAAGGTACCGTGCCGAATCGCATTGCATGGTCTATACTTTGATTGAGCGTGTTTCTTTACCGAATTAGAGATAGCTTTTTGCATGGATATCGTGAACACGATGAATTACTCTTTAATTACTCTAATCAACGAACTTACTTACAAACTTGTCCGGCCAATATCCATCTGTTCGTCTTTTTTTTTCTCGAAATTTTCAAAGAATATTTAACGAATGATCGAAGCTTTGTATCGACAAATATAAATACTCGCTGAATCTTTAACATTCTAATCGATTAAATTTGAAGCTCGATATCGATGAATTTAGGTAGTCGCTGTGATCCTTGAAACTTCTTGGGCTCGATGAAATTCCAAGTTTGGTATGAACAAACTTGGAATATTTGCCAAATCCTTGAAATTGATTAAGATCGCAAAATAATAGAATCACAAATTCAGTGTCGATAAATCGATGTCCTCGGCAAACTTAAGTCCTTCAAGTTCTAATATCTTTGGAGTTTTGAAGACTGGGCTTGCTTTAATCACTTTACTCAGATACTGAACAACACTGATTATAGCAAGACGACCCGCAAGGTGATAAAACGGACGAAGAGGAAAAAATAAAAAGTACTATTGAGCCCCCTGTCGTCAGTACTACTACTGAACGTCCGGGCGGTCGCAATAATACCGGGACGTCGGACAGGTCCGACGATGTTAAGATTAATATTAACACACAGACAGGACAGGTATCGCAAACATATTAACATGCATCGCAATCGATGGGTCTACGAAAGAACTGGATAAGTCCGGCTACTTTCTCAGTTTCTACATTCTGACGTCATTGTATGATTATATTATATGACAAATAAATAATGTTTTACTAATTTTCTTGAGATTAATAATATATTATTGAAAGAGAAAAGAAAAAAGAAATTTTATATCAGAATGAAACTTTATAAAAAAAAGTAAACTTACAGAGAAGAAGTATAATAAATCTTAATAATTTAAGACACATTTTATAATCAGATGTATTGACATGTTCGAAATGTAAATTATTTTAAAATAGCCAAATTAAATTAAATAGTAAAATTCTTAAATTTTGACGCATCAAAAAATTGACAAAACGTGACTTGTCAAGTTCTTTTTTAAGGCCCTTGAATGGTTTTCGCTTTGCCAGATTTTGCCAGACTATTAGAGCACCTGAGTTCTAAGGAGATGGCTAATTAATTTAATGCTTACCACGTAAGCATTAAATTCTAGTAGAGCATTTTATTCTAGTAGAGCCAAACGATGTTAACAAAAGATTGTCCAACACTTGTATAATTCAGCTTCAATTCCTTGTAAGATGGTTTTCTTTTAGAATTGAGATTGTAATCTGCTGTAGATATCAATTAATGCTTATGTGAATGATGCTTAATCATAGAGACATTTTTAATTAAGCAGCAAATTTTAGATAACAAGTTTTGTACTCGAGAAGCGAGAGAATATAAATCCAAGAAGTTACTTCTTCCAAAGATACTTAATTACTATTTTACATAAATATTATTGTGTAGAAATATACTAACAAGTTTCGAGCTTGTCTTGTGCTTCTCAAGTGCAGAATTATAATCTTGCATGAAGGCTTGTCATGTCTGATTGCATGCATATATTTTAATGATGATAAATCTACAAGTAGTGGGACTCTTGATGGAAAGTCTCTATTAGGTTTTTAAGATTTAATCAGCCAATTAATTGTTTAGCAAGTATCGAAAGCAGACCTTGTTAAATTACCAACTCTTGAATCACGAATGAGTTCGTGTCATATGTTAATTGCGAAAGCCTGATTTTTTTGTGGATTTCTGAATACGCTGAATTTTTTTCATCTTATTCGCGAGGTGTTAAGAAATGTAGCGCGTTACTAGTAAATTTAGCAATTATCACAGAGAGAGAGAGAGACGTTTGCAGGATTGAGATTTTGTAGGTCTCGAAAATTGCGTTTACTTCTATTACAATGACTATTCTGTTTCAGAAACCTGAGTTTTCCGGTCGCGCGAAAAGTTACTCGGAGGATTATCCTGTCATCTTCAACATAATCTTGTGGTTCGGCGTTGTTTTCGTCTTCTCGCTTTTAGCCATTTGTAGTATGTATTTTCGTAAATACAGGAATGTATTCATCTTGGAATCGTTTTGAAGGGAATTTTTGAAAATACTGTAAAGTGTTATTTAAAATTGGAAATCTTTGAAATTTCTTTATTAGCAGTATGCAGCAACCTGTATTATTCTGACGGATTTTATTTAGATGATATTATAATTTACATAATTTATATTTATTTATATAATTATATATATATATTTAACTAATTTTTTTACAAAAACAGGAATTAGAGTTGCTGATTAATTTTTTTGGATAAGTGTTTAATCATTCAACCCAGGAATTTGAATGTGATATTAAGATTTTAACATTTTCAGTTGCCATCGCCGATATGGATCCAGGGCGAGATTCCATCATTTATAGGATGACATCGAATCGAATGAAGAAAGATAATTAAATGTAAATATAGTTATATATATTACATATAAGTAAATAATTTTGTAATATATGTTCTGTGAAAAATGTAGCTCGTCGGAGCACCTGTATATGTAATTTATCAACTTTAATTCAAGCGTGTTCAAATAAGGGAGTAGGGCTCTATCGTACATTTCTATATCCTGATAATTCTATAAATTAAATGATCCAAGTCAGAGTTATTAAATGATAAGGGTATACATAATTATCATTTTATCGAATCATAAAAGTGATTATTACATCGTTATAAACTTTCTGGAAGTTTGTATATTCCTCGAAAGCTAAAGGCTGTCCTAAATATAATATAATCATCCAAATTAAAACATTTTACGCGTTTTTTTACTCGTTAGAAATCTCGTATAATTTCAATGATTTTAATTTTCATTGCTAGAAAATTAACGCTTATTCGTCACGTTTCTTTATATCGTGGGAAAGAAACGTAAAAAAAAAGATTGCATGTTCTGTACTTGCGGCATTAAAATTCTATCTTTTCAATATTATTAATTTTTCAATATTAATAATAATTTCCATTGCCTGCACGCGATATTTGTTTTCGCGCCGGTCGAACTCGAAACGAGCGAGTCGCGCCAGTCGAACTCGAAATGAGCGAGTCGCGCCGCCGCGGTCGATCACGTGACCCTGGCGGCTAATTTCGCGCCGTTCCGTGCCGTTCGACGAGAAACCGCTCCGCGCTTTCTTGCATTTTCGCATTTTGAATCGCGGTTCACGATGCCGAGCAGCACCGAGAGTACTGACTCGAGCGTCAGCGTTAACGTCCCGATCGAGATACGCGCAGGTCGATTATCTTTCTCTCGCCGTTCAGTCTTTGCGCGTCGCAACTCTGCTATCCGCGACTCCGCGAAGCGGTCACGATGAACGCGAGCGAGCGAGATTGCGCGCGCATCGCGTGACTTTTTGAACGCGCGCGCGCGAGAGAGGCTCTTTCGCGCCACATTGGATCGTCGAACGTTCCGGTGTCGGTCGTGAGTCGCACGGCGTCTTTCCAGGTACGTTTACGCGTCGCAACTGATGCGACGTAGCAGATATTCGCGAGACATTCGCACGAATGTTGAATGAATATCGTAATTAAGGTTTCGAATTATTCATTTCCCACGCAGATTCCCCGGCGTTCCCTCGTTTCCTCGCCTCGTGAACGCACTGACGACGCACAAGTGCCCCTCGCGCTGCGAAACCCTGGCGCTGCGTAGCGAGGTAATTTTACTGAATTTCTATCGAATCTCTTTCCCTCGACTCGCATACTGACTTTTTCCAACATTCGTCGTTCGTTTACTTGCTTGGCGATATTTCAGTTTGTGCCAAACACGAAACCGAGCAAATTAATCGTTTGCGAGTCGCAGTACTCAATTCGAATGCGCGTTTATGGCTGTGGTCGATTTGACGCTACAAACGCTTCGAAGCATCATTTCTTTTCCTTCTATCTTTATTGAAAGAAAGATAGATCTTTCAATAAAGATAGAGGGAGAAGAAAAATGCTTCGAAGCGTTTGTAGTGTCAAGTCGACCGCAGCCTAATTCACAATCAGTGAGAAGTGACAGTCGACGTCGATTCGACATCTTTTGGATTAGTTTCTCATTTCTTACTGGGAAAAGTGTAATTCTCTTGATACTACAAATATAATACGAAGCGTAATTTTATTGAATCGTATAACTCCATTTGGTAGAATTGTATTTCAAAGTATATACGTGACGTCACTGCTGACGATCGTTTCTAATGCAATCAGAGATATGATTAAAACGTTTACATTTGAATATATGAAACGCGAAAAACTATGATGCTTTTTGTGCATTATAAAGGAGTAAAAAATTAAAAAGAAGGAGAAAGAGATTTAAAAATGCTAATAATTAATTATATTATTTGATCCAGATGCTGAAAATGTATATATTTTTAACACAGAATGCGAAATCTGGCATACTCTGTTGAAATAAACTTTAAATAAATTTAATAATGTGATTATACAAATATTTTCATATTATATATGTTATACAATAATGAATTATAAAAATAATTTTATGTAATTTTGAAAATCTTTCCATATGATTAAATTTCATTCATTTATTTATGCACAGTACAAGTACTTGATATGAATTTGATAAAATTATTTTGTCTTTTCTCATAATTTATAATATGAAGAAACAACACATACACAAATGTGCATATACGTATACATTTTATTAAAAATTCTACCTCTGTTTTACTAAAGTAGAATCTTTGTAATGTATCAGTAGTGAGATAAATTTTGAACAATTTAGACTGATCCATTTACATAACGTGAACTTAATAATATTAATAAAACATTAGAGCATTAAAACAAAAATGGAATATTTGGAATATTCGTGTATCATGTGGATTACATTCTAACTCGTTAAAAGTTTCACGCGAGGAAGTAAGTATATAATACATATAATGTGTGAAGAGTATCGAATGGATAAATCATGGTGATCGCGGTAGCGTTAATTAGTAACATAAGTATATAATTGCTCGCGTTCGTTCACATTCACAAAAGCATATGTTTCTAATGAAGCTATTTTGATCTATTTTTTTTCTATTAGATATCATGTTATTGTCTACTTTATCATTTCTGCTACCTGAGTTAGACGTGTTTTTTTTTTAATAGCTGAATAGTGTAAACACTTTTTAATGGAGGACCAGAAATATTAAACATATCTATTTTATTTTAAAAATAGATATGTTTGATATTTTTACCTAGTTTGATAGGGGAATAAAAACGAGGAAGGAAAGTGTAGTACAGTCCAGTGCAATAATAAAAAAAAACCTATTGTAATCTACACAAAGTACCTCTTTTTTTATTTCCGTCTCAGTTTTTATTTCGTCATATTTTTTTGTCGCGTCTCGCGGTCAATGTCCGTATCATGAAAGTCTGGTCCTCCTCTTTAAATTAAACGTTAAAATTACTGATATGTTAGTCGCGATCGGCCACGATACTTCCTTAATACAGTGTCTCGTGTCTGATATTTCCGTCATTGTCCTACGCGTATGAATATTGATAATTAATAATTAAATACAACGTATTTTTTATAATCGTCACGATTATATAACTTATTATAAATGTATCTCCGGTTTTCCATTTCCTAAGTATTTCACCTTGTAATACTTGTTTTAATGCATTTGTTAGTATTAGCCATATCGCGATTACGCTTCCTGTATATGTATGTACATGCGTGAATGCGCACGCCGACATGTGTGTCTGTGTACATATGTACGAATGTTATAATATTTATACGTAATAATTATTTTGGCTGAAATTCTTAACAGTCTGATAGCAAATTGCTCTGCCGAAGAAGTCGGTTTTCATCTGAATTTTATAAAAATAAAATAGTCGTTCAATTGCTTTATGAAAATACTTCAATTTTTGAAGTATAGATAGAATAGTATAGTATAGAATATAGATTCATTAACTTTAAACATCAATATAATCACTCTTTCGTCTTTTAATTAATTAATAAATTGATATAATTTGACAGAGAGTTATTTCGATTAATCTAATCGCCTAGGTGAATTAATTTCTCCAATTAAATTGTATTTTTTATTTAATAATTTCAGCTTGAATTGATTAATGCTAAAAGGGCAATTATTATATAATTAAATTGACAGGGATCAATTATGATATAACTTACCAAATTTATGGATTAATTTATTATATCTTTTACTTATTTTAATTAAATTAATGATCTCGTTCTTTTCCGTAATGAACTCACAATTTTGCCGCCGCTTTATTTTATCGCTGTTAATTTCATTCTTTTATTATGTAAGACGATCGTCGGTTATAACTTCATCATCTTGTCAAACATTTAAATTCCGAAGTGCGCAATAAAACCAGACATAATTTGTGGCGTATTGCTTTTTATATTAATAACAGTAACGTTTATCAGCTCGTGATTAACGATCGGCGATCATTTTCTCGCGTTATTGGTAATTCCCATCGGTAATATGATCTCGAAGCTCTTCCGGCCCATTTGAATCGATATCACATATTTCTTGCTTATGCATATATGCATATATGTGTAATGTTGAAAAGCAACTTTCCTTAAGAAATAAGATAAGCATAATTCTTAATGCACACGTCTCTCTCTGTATATCTCTATAGAGATCGAAGTTGTTTCAAGGATCTGAGTAATATGTAGATTCGCATCGAATCAAAGTATTATTGTTATTTTATGTGATGCTTTTTGACGAATAAGAGTCAAATAAATATATTTATTACATTCATACAAAAATCTAAGTCTCGTATCGAGAATTTATAATAGAAGGCTATTGCAACAACTACAATTAATAAGATAGTATAGATTTATATGTTTCAAATCATTTTAAAATGCATATTGTTATTTTACACAATAGTTCTCTTAATCATTAAATGTATAAGTATTTTTCTAATACAAGATATAAATTCAAAAGGCATGAGTGAAAAAATCGAAAGAGAAAACACAGGCGATTAAATTGAGCTCATTTTAGATCATCTATTATTCATGACAGAAATCAATTATTTATAATCCTATGTACGATTACAATACGAAAACATTTAAAGGAAATGCACATACATATAGAATATTTTATTTTAATGAAACAATTGTGTGTCTCTTAAATTTGATGCCGTATCAAAAAATATCATCATATATTAAAATATGCATGTATATTGTGTTCCTATTGTATATTTTGATATATGTTCTCTCTATATAATGTATTTTGATTTCTGTATATGTTATATGTGTATGTCCAAGCAAACAGCATACACATTATAAATAAAATTTCATGTTGAATTTTGACGCGAATTATAAACGCCTGAAATGGGCCTGAAACCAAAAGAACCGATGCGTGCACAAACGTATCATCATCTTAATTTAGGTCCATCCGAATCTGTCCAATCTCGTTCTCTCGCTTTCTCTCAACCTTCCCTCCTGAGACTCCTTTTTTTTTCTCTCCTCTCCGTCTCTAATGCAGCAAGGGGGAATATCTCTCTATCCGAGATCCGAGTCATATCAAGGATCCATGACATATAGATGCTGCGCGCAGCAGCAACAACTGAGGTCGACTCCTCTCGGCGAAGGTTTTCACCCCACTTTCGGCCAGATACAATCCCCACCTGGGCTCTCGTTGCGCACCCACCCCACCTCAGGTTCTCCAACAACACCTGTCGTTACGACTGCGAACGACTGGCTTTCCGCCAGTCTGACGTATATACGGTTGTCGCAGGTTCTCCCGAGATTCTTGTCGCGTGCAGTGAGTCCTGTCGTCCGCCCGTCGTTCTCTTTTCCAGCGTGCAGCGATTTATTTTGTCGTCGCAATACGCACTGACCGCGCGCGACCGAGGCAGTCGTCCGGGCCACCTTGTTTTCCCGCTGGTTTGTTTTCGTTTGTCGTCGCATGCGGAAAACTGTGCTCGTCGAAAGTCAATTGCGAAATCGCGTGGGATCGGGGGATGCTCGGCAGTGACAGCGGGGAGAGATAATGGTTCGTTGTGTGGAAGAATTCAGGGATAACTTAGGGATTTGCTACGTGCGAAATTATGCTCTCGACAGAGTGTCGATTTCGACACGTATCGTGATCTTGAATTTCGAAAAAGACTTATGAGATCGATCGACTTGCGCAGAGATTCGATTGTCAGATGTGATAAATCAAAAGATAGTAGCGTGACGGTCTTAACTGACGGACTTAATTATATTGCGGGATTTTTTTTATTATTATTTATTGATAAATTAAGATTCGATCAATTTTGTTTACATTTAATAAACTCTATAAATTTGCGTTTTATTGTATATGCTGAGAAGCTAATTAATTTGGAAATCATTAATTTACTGAAACAACAATTGTTTTTGAACATTTTAATAAATTTAGTTATTAATAATTATATATTAATTATTAACTTACATATTAAAGCGGGTGTTTTATTTTGCGGATTAGTACGTATTGTTAATAATAGTCGCGAAAAAAAGACAGCATTCGATTTTCAAAGATTTGTAAATTGAAAATCGCGGCATGCATCGCGGGAAGATGCGCATTGTGTTCTTCGCGGAATCACGTGGTGCATACTTTGCCGTGCTACTTCGAGACCCGTCATACCTGTAATTCCACGTTCACCACGTGGTCGATCGCAATCTTGTAAACATACTTACCGCATCTAGGATTGTCTCTGTGATCGATCGATCAGTTTCCGAAAGTCGCGTTTAAAGATTTCGTTCCGAGACTGAAACCAGTATAGCCACAGCGAATTCGATAAATATGCACGAGCAGTCGATCGTCGGGATTTCGCAAATAAATCCAGAGATCATTTTCGCGTACATTTCGCATCTCGCTACAGCGTCGAAATGTGAATTCATCGAAATTGCATTGCTTCTAATCTGACTCGTCCTTTCATATTTATTTTTCTAATTCTCTCTTTGTTTAACTATAAAAAAAAATAATTCGGTTAATATTAATGTATACATGAAAAGGAAAATTCTATTTATCAAATATAATACACGATCGAAGGATCCGAGTAGAAATTTTTTTTAATCTTTAAATGATATAATAAATAGTTGCAATTAGAATCGACGATAAATTAGTTTTGAATGAAAAATTTCGACTTTTAATTATATTCAAAATTATGCTCTGGCTATCGATTTATAGTATCTTCGGAAATTTCGCAGCGATCAAAATTATCGTGATAGCAAAATATATATTCGTGATGAATATAAGCAGGCTGTTTTCTTCCACACATCGTATAACAAAGAATAATAAGGAAACGATAATCTATTAGCGGAACGATTTATCATATACGAGGAGCGGTGTGTAAGGAATATTAATTGCTTCGCCGATTATTCGCGAAAGAAGATGGCCGGTCTACAATGTGGAAAAGTTCTGAGAGACAGATATAGAAACATCGGATTAGAATATCAATAAAATAGGATTTTTCGATTCGCTTCCAAAACGGAAAAGCGATAATCGAGGAAACTTTGTAAATATTCCGCTAAAAAGTATTAATGAACGGACCTCTTCAAACGATCGTCTCTGACAGGATAATTTTTCAAGAAATATCTTAAAGAATATATCCTACGGAAAAAAAGGCCTGAAGGAGAAAGTTAGAAGCATCTGTCAAAGGGATATTTTTTCAACTGAAGTATTCAGTAAAGTATCAAGTATCAAGTAAAAGGAAACACATGCTGAAGAAAAATTCTTTGAAAAATTATAATCGTTAGAAATTTTCTAAGGAATATTTTCATGATTGCATATTCAACCCTCAATGAAAAATATGCTTAGAAAGAAATGCTGTTAACGAGGAGCATTAATGAAGAGATAGTCGTTCATGAGAGGACACACGACGATCTCGAAGGAATTCTTCCAGAGACATTCTAGGACTTCGAAGATATACTACTAGAGAACTGTCGGTGACAGGTTTATATTATCAGAGACATATCTATACTTTCTTTCTCTTTCTTTCGCGGAGAATAATCACTTCTCTTCACCTTGATTCCTTTGAAGAGACGTTTCCCCAAAAAGATCACAAAAGAGCAGCATCCTTTTTCTTCTCTCCTCGGTCTTTGTGATTCTTATCTTCAAAGTCGATCGTTTTCTACCTCTCGGATTCGAATCAACAAAGATCACTATCTCTCTTCGTCATAGCTGATAATCAAGAATGACAATCAAAGTGGTACTCATGCAAGCGCCACGGAGCGTCGCGACGCTGGGTCGGCGAATTAAGCGTCGCAACTTTGGCTTTACGTAATGTCAATCTGCTATTGCTGCTGCTACTGCTGCTACCAACACCGTCGGGTGGGATTTGCCAAGGTCACGGGCCGCGGAAAACGCGCTGCAGACCTGTAACAAGACGCCGCAGTCAAAGCCACTGTTGATTCTACTAATCTAGTGAGAAGCAAAGCGTTTCAGTCAAGTTGAACGAGCGGAAACCTTTGAAGAGAACAAAGCAGGTGGAAAAACCGCAATAATCCAGTAAATCGATCGATTTAACGGGATTTAACGGATTGAGAAAGAGGTGTGTAGAAGCGAGAGAGGAAAAAGAAAGAAAATTTTTTAAAAATCAAGAAAAAATGTAGAAAATTGAATGAAAAACTGAGAAAGGGTACAAACTTTTAAACAATTAAAGATTATAACGGAGAAAGGCCTGTGTATTAAAAAAAAATAAAGATTGCGTGAATGCAAAATAAAGTCATACAGAGTGAAAATTTTAAAAGGGTATTTCGAAATTACATAAAGTGAGAAACATACAAAAGAGACGTGAAAAGGCGGTATGCTGGTCAGTTTAAGTGAATCGCGGCATTGGTTGATCTTCTACGGAAGTACTCAGGTAGATAGTTTCAGAAGAAAAGGTACTAGGAAAAGTTCCAAAGGCGCAAAAAAAGGTAAAATAAAATAGTTATATTCCGAAAGCTTTGGAGAGAAGACTGCAGCTGAAGAAAATGTCCGCTCGGAAACTGAACTCGCCTGAGGTGGAAACAAAGCTGTGAAAGATATCATCAGTCGTTCTTGAAGAAAACACCATCGGCTTCAAGGCGACACTCGAGCCTTACTCGTGAAGGACGTTGCAAGTGTCTTTTCCTGTCGAGATATCATCAGACACGTCTCATCGTCTTCCTGGATCGGCGATCGCGTCTGAACGACCTTCGCAGAAGCGCTTCGGGAATTCGCGAGAACGCATTACCGAAGTTTCGGACGGCCGCGCGCGTGACTCTCGTGCGCGTTGTGTTGTGTCGTCGTTAATGAAAGTGTCCAGCCCGCTCTCGCAGACTCACCGTGGCTCTCGGCCTGCGCGGACGCGCATTACTTGCATCGAGTGTTCCCCCGAATTCGAAGTAGTCACTTTCGGATTCTTAGATCGTCTCAGGTTGGTTATTGATCGTATCGAATGACCGCGGACTCACGATCGGACGAATTTGATTCCGACACTTTGACCAATTTGGATTAATTTTTTATTCTATTAAACGAAAGTTTAATGTCCTAAATGATCTCTTAATTTAATTTAAGAATAATTATGAAATGTTTTTGAATAGAAACATTAGAAGAAATTATCATTTCTTACAAATTTTAACATTATAGAAAATCACATGTTGTGGGGCATTTGACAAATAGGAAATCTAAACGAAAGAATAAAACTTTCGTTTAAGATTTTATTTTTGAAAAATATCGATTTTTAAAAATGAGAAAATAAAAATATTTTTGTATTTTTTTAAATTTTAAACGTTTTAATAATGTATATATTTCGCAATATTTCGCAATAACTGCGAAAGATTAAAGGATGTAAAAAGACATTTCTATTTCCTTAATTTTCAAAATTTTCAAAATGCGATTGCACATATATGTGCATTTCTGTCGCATATAACTTCAATAATTTATTAAGTAAAAGCCGCTGTTGGAATGAGTTTCAGTTTTCGCGAGTACGATATTGTGATATAAGATCGTTAAAGAATGTTTAAAAAGTATACAAATGTAATTAAACCTTGAAATTTTTGAAGACAATTTATCTCAAAAATAAAAGCATATGAAAGCATTTTATTCTATATTATCTTATTTTTACGTGTAACGTTCCAATTTCACTGTCTGAGATACGTAACTCCGCATTATATAATTTGTCCACGCAGACGAACTTGTTTACATTACAGTTATAGAATCTATTATTGAAAGCAATTAAGGTAATAGAATTAAATTTAAAATAGGAAAAGATTTTCCGCAATCATGTTTCTTTATAAACATCTCGAATGCGTTTCCAATTGAATTATTAAAACGGGAAATTCCCGGCGGAATTAACGATTTAAAAATATCAAAGATGTCGTTATTTGAGATGTTATTAGAAAACTTTATTAAGCTGTAAGAAGATTGATAATACTCAAATTTTTAAATGTGTTTTTCATATGTTTAACATATGATGTTTGTATGTTATCTAGATCAAAAGAGGACACCGAATGCTCAGCATTGCGACGCCTTGCAGGACTCGAGACTCTTGGACGCGGGCAGGACAATGAGTGTTAGAATCGTCGTGAGCGTCACCGAGCTCACAAATATGGACGCCAAGGATCGTTATGTCGTCGAGGGCATCGGTGAGTCTTTTCTTAATTTTCCATGAATTGCATGAACAATATTGTTTCGCCATTAAAATTGAGAAAAAAAAGAGTAGATTAATGTCGAGAACTGCGTTTTAAAAAAGCCACGTCGAATTCCGTTACATTGCAATGAATTCTAATTTCCGAGTAGTCACAATATCCGTGTCTTTTTATTTCTTATTTTGATCCGCTATCTGGATATTTTATCATGCGAGCAAATTATTGTTTAATCAAACTAGATAACCGACACTACTATATTTTTAACATGTCGTACAATGGTGTAAAATCTGGAAAAAATTAGTTAAAAATTAAATATTTAATTTTTTATTTTTATTTTGAAAGGTCAGAATTTTTTTACATTTTGAACAATAACATAGATTGAACTGATATTGCATCACAAACATCTGCGAACTATAGATATAAATTTTATATACATTCGAAATTAGCACTTCACTGAGACCACTTCGGAGCATCTAATTCTCTTTTTATCATCTTCCACACATCATAAATTATGATAAACAAAAAAGAATGCCTCACGTCACGCCTTTTACGTATAGTTTTATTTATATAAAATAAAAATTTGAAAGTTTAGTGTCTGCTTTTTCAAATCTTAAACCATCGTATGTCGATGATTCAAAACATTCGATCCCTTTCCCTCTCCCTTGTTCATTGAGATTGTTCAGATATGAGGCGATTGTTACGTAAATGATGTTATGCGATGCAAAAAGCGACACAGCACATATAATGAATATAAGGATAAATCGAGTTTATGTATAACGATCATTCTTATTCGATATCATTCTAATAGTTCGGATAGTAGTGCGATCCGCACAATTCTCTTTTGCCTGCAATAGCGAAAATATTGAAAAATATATATCTATACACTTGAAAATATATAATATACATACATATCTATATACAATATTTTTTTAGTATATATCTTACACGCATATTTGTGCGCATTTTGTATATTAAATCTAAATTCATGCATAAATTAAAAATACTGATCGTAATGTTAAATTAGCTGCCTTCGGGGAAACAAAAACTGCCAATTTTTTGGCTTTTACGGGCGTTAAATGCAAAATAGATGAACATACGTACGGAACTCTTTGTGTAGATTCCCGGAAAAAACGTACATTGTTTTCCAAAGTTACGAAAGGCATGACAAGCTTCACCTGAATGCCCAATCGCGCACGCCAAAACGACACGTATGTCGACACGTTACGCTAATAACACGCCCGCTAAGTATCGTCGCTTGCGCGTTTACACGCAATTACGCGAATTTGCGCGCGATTTGCGGCCGCTAACGTCGCCGTCAAATAAACATCCGCATGTCATTTACGGGACTCATTCGCACATGGTAAACGAGGCCTGCAAATGGACCGCGCTATGAGATCCGACCGCCGTTACGTCGCTCGTCATATGATCCGTCTGAGATCTATTTTCGTACACTTTTGTCCGCGATTTCTGATTAGCAATCAAAAGGAATGGCATTTGGTTGTTTTGCATATTTTTGAATTAATCGTTCTGGAGCAACGTTCGCGGCGCCCTCCGAAAAAAAGACTATTCAACTTTTCGAAAAATTTCTTCTATCCTCAAGAGCGGCGCCCGTTCTTCGAGAACATTTTATTCTATACTGAAACAGAAAGTACGATTATCATTAAAGACCATTATCATCAAGACCGATGGATAAGTAATACCTGATAAATTTTAATAAGCGTAACATTGTTCTCTGTCGTAAGTTATAAATAATTGATAATTTCTTCCAAGTTCTCTCGAAGATCACGCTTTGTCCGATCTAGATATCGGGTTTATTATTCGATCTGCTGAGCAGATAGTATTGCTCGACGTGATTAATAGATATTATCTGTGTAAAAAAACCGGTATAATTACGCCAACGTCACATTATATAATCTACTACCGACCGCTTGCGATCGTCTGCGCATCGAGAATTTGCACGGATATTTCCCGCGCGAATTTATTGCCCGTTACAATCCCACGTCATGCGGTTCCGTACTTGGAAGCTATTAAAAGATCCGTAACTATCAAAATAGAAAAATAATTTACATTTTAATTGAAAAACTCTAAGTGATTTGTGGACACCGTTTGTCATCCCAACTGGAATCGTGCGTGTCGGAATAATTTGAATTACATTGAATTTTATGAAAAATTTTTACAACTCGCCTCTCATCTTTGAAAGCTCAGACTCGCACGTGTCGTAATTACGATCTTGATATAAATTTTCTTATTCGCCGTCTCTGCGTTATCGTAAACTGCTCTGAGATCACTCTTTTGGAGGCGAGCTATTTTGCATGTTAATTACAACCGTATTGCTCCCATATTTTACTTTCTGACGGAAATGTGACTTACACAACCTTGTCATTTAATTGATTCGATTAATTCTCAAGCGTCATAACCACCGATGAAAGAGCAAATCTGCAGTGGATAATGATGCCCTCACATGACGAGGCATAAAATATTGTAATCTAATCTAACACAGTAAGGAACAAGAGGGAGGTCGTGAAAAAGAGGGGCGGTAGTGATAAGCGAACAATTACATTATCGGCACGTGATAATAGGTAGTGGCCAATTAGCTTGATGACGTTCTTTATTCCAACTGCGCTTTCGCTGTCACGCATTCCTTATCGCGAACCTTCGCGAAGATGCAAAAATAACTCATCCTTGACATTGAAACACGTTAATAAGATATCTCGCAAATTTGTTCGTAAAAAACTATTTCAAAGTGCGACTTACGAGAAACAAAACATAGTAGAAGTTCTCCACGTGACAAATTTTAAAAATATTTTCAATTTTCGAGACTCCAAAACTCATGAAGCTCAGAAATTAAAATTATCTATTTGCGATTTTTATTATATACTTACATACAAATTGATTTTAATTAAAGAATTTTTGTATACATATTTTTGTTTACATATTTTACAAAGAAATTTTAATAATAATTAAATTATTATATTTGTAGAAAAAATTATATAAACGACGTCTTAATTCCTAGTTTCATGAATCGACATTTCCGATTACGTTGCTTTAGAATATAAAAAGTGATTTATGTCTTAGATTCAAAGATATGTGAATTTTCGGGTAGTTGAATCTGGAATTCGTGTCTGCGAAATTCGGTAATCAGAGGCGGAACGCCGTCATCGTCGTGGCTAATGAAATTCGCCGCGGTTCTTGGCGACAATCGCGGCTCCAAGTTCAAGGTCGTTATGCTCCACGGCACGTTCCGCGACTTCCAGTGGATGATATCGATGCCGTTTCCACTTGGGGCCTCGGCCGTTACCTGGCGAAGCAGGTAACACCATCGCCACGTGCCGACGCGTCACGTGCACGTCCTCGTGGCACGGTAAATAAATCAAATCCGTGCGTTTCTCATTCACTTTAGACGCGCAAACACGTCCCAAGTCTCGTTAAACATGCGAATTCCCAATTAAAGCTGGAAATACACTGTTAAAGATTCTCCCTCGCGGTCTTCGTGAATAAAAGATTATCATTCGAGATATTCGTGTCTTTCGATGATAGGAAATTACGCGATATTATGAAGAAGCGGCAGACAGGAATTGTCATTACGTCATGGCGCGATGTTAAAAAATTAAATTCGCTTACTTTTCGTTTTTGCCGCAGCGTCTTAATTCCCTCCTCGCACATGAGAATATTTTTATTTCATTGATCGCAAATAGGTTCTTGGTACATTCGATATATTTCTAGACTCGAAGAATTGTTGTTTGTCGAACAAAAGGATATAAACGCTATTTTATCTTATCACACACGAAACGTTTAAAAAGACGATGCTTATATAACGTGAACTTGTTTCCTTTTTTTTTTTTGTAAAACGAATTATCATACGATATGAGTGCAGGTGGCTCTAATATTATAAAAATTGAAGTGTCGCTTATTTTTTATTCAACACAAGGACTATCAGTTTTTTATAAATTTTTCGACGTTTTTTCAAAATATTTCAATTTGAATTTTTTTATTTTGTGCAATTCAGAAATTGGTAATGGTGCGCCATTGAAGAAGAATTCTCAGCATATTTCATTTGTAATTTTAAAATTTTATCGAATTAGTAAATAGATAAGAAAAAAGAGTGTGTTTGTTCTCGATAAACGAGCATTGATCATTTCGTTCTCCGAATTTTTAACATAAAGAAATGACGATATACATATCTCAGAATTACTTCTAAGTGCTGCCAGGAGATAAATTAATAGTCAAGTTGCCGGACACACACTGGTTAGTAAACAATGTTGTAATGGACAATCTTCAAGATGCGGCAGCAGGAAGCCACTGAAATGATTGTAATGGGGACGATAACAACTGACTCACTCGTTTACGCTTAACAATGCCCGTAAGACGGCGATTACGCAAGGCGGACCTTTAACATTTCGCTCATTAACGGAAATATGATTCGCCGAATAAATCGCCGTGACGTCACGTCGCGAGATCATGAATCGCAAGAGCAACGAACCGTTCATCTGCGCGTCATCTCTTGTCTCAAAGTCCAGAGACCCGGAGGTGACTCCGACTCTCCTTTTTTTTCAGGATCCTTTAAGGATGTTTTTTTTTCACCGCTCCTACCTGAACTTTGAACGCCGTTGTAATCCGTAGAATTGTCCGAACAATGATTCTCGAAAATTATACATGACCTAGTTGGCACTTGGTGTCAATGTTAAAAATGTTAAACCGATGTGGTATTTGTAAAATTAATCACGTGAAATAATGTGCAACAATGAGTCATTATAATACAATGTGCTAAGTAGTAACATCAATTAAAATGATAATTAGCACCTGACGTAATATTAAAGGAATAAACGATATCGGAATTCTCTCACGAAGGTGGATCTGTACGTGCGCGCGTGCACCGAACACAAAATTAAAAAATTCTTTATTATCTATTAATTCGACAGCACTCATCTTAATTTATATTTATATTTATATTATATTTATATTATATTTATATTTATATTTATATTTATATTTATATTATAATAATTGTTTTTATAAATATGGATAAATATGGATAAATAGTGGACAATCGGAATTTATATAACAAGCATAATCGGAAGTCATATAACTTAAAACAAAGTACGCTTAAGGGTGCTTATGATAAAATTTTTTGTGCGAGATAGACAGAAAATAATTATTTATGGACAAACGTGGACAAATTATGAACAATCAAATGCCATATCAATTTTGTAAAAATTTGCACTTTGGAGTGCCAACTTTATAGAGAGACCTAAAATTATAATAATCATAAAATTATAATAATTTGAAGGCATTGTTGGCAAAAGATCCAACCCGATCGATTTAAAAACTTACAAAATAACTCGAAATGGACCGAAAGAGATTTGAAGATCACTTGAAAGAGCTTGGAAATATTCTGAAAATGCAGGTCATATCTATTAGCCCAACGTGCACGTTGAACCAATACTATACCTGCGTATCGCTATTATGTCTCCACACACAAAGTTTTCGAGCTCCGCATAAGCCGGGGATAGAAACTAAATTTCCTTTGGTAAACCCCAACAGCAAGCAGTCACGAATGGACTTTGATCAAACAGTTTTTCAGCCACACAACAATGAAGATTCTTCTACGTATCCGATGGGATAAAAAAAATCTATTTTAAATTATTACCATCAGTTCAGACAATAATGAACTTTACAGGCAAAAAGTGCGCCGTTTAAAAGCGTTGTTCGTTCTATCATAACAAAATAATTTTATTATTTTGTACATCCATAAATGTTCGTTCGTAATCATTCGTGTCTGCTAATTCGGTTTGGGTTTATCTGTACTTATTTTGCATCATACGGCGTTTCTTGCAGCGTATTGCTGTAGTACACACGCAGTCACGTTGCTGCCATTCACGTGGCGCGAGACTCGAGCCAGCAAACAGCCGGCGTTTCATTTGTCATTGTTTGTTATTATCGAAACGCAATCGCGGGAGATACCACGAGGGAAAACATGATCATTTTCTACGATTAGCTATTATCAGCCCGCGCTTTTAATTGATTCTTACGATCAACGAGTCGTATCGAGTGGACTACTACGTAGCAAGTATTTCGCGTGATTTATTCATTTGCATTCTTCACGAAAATAAAAATAGACGAGAAGTAGAGATTATAAATTATTCATTATTTATTATTATATCATGTATTTAGTTATTTTATTGCAATATTTGTAGGGCGATAATTATTTTTTTATTTCTTAAATTACAATTTAGATCGCATTTAAACTTTTAATAAATTTTTTAATGTCTTTTAAATTTGCTTCAATCAATTTTTAATTGAATTATTCAAATAATAGAAAGCCACGATATTTCGATATTTATTAATAACGCGTATTTTGTGGGATTGATATATTCGAAATGTACTATTGAGTTCCAATTGTATATTTTTTTAGTCTATCAGATATATCAATTAGCTATTGATATAATTTTACTAATTAAATTACGTCAAAATGAAGCTATCCTTTTCTATTCTTTTTCAATCATGAATTTAAAAACGGACCGATTTCAAGTCGAGCAACGTTACGATGTGTTTACTAAATACAATTGCAAGCATTTCCGTATATTTTAATATTTAGCAATCGCGTTATACAACATATACTCGTTGTTTTTACTCGTTTTTACGTCGTTAATATTTTGAAACTCGTGTATATATATTATATATTATATATTTAGATGCAATTAATTATATACAACTATGTATGCTAAAATTATTTCCTGTATCTATACATAAGGAGTGGTCAGTTAATTGTCGTCTTAACTCGGGCAGATTTTGCGTCGTGCATGCGCAAAAATTTCCATAAAAATCATCGTGTTCCGGTGCACGGCAATGCGCTGTGATGCGATCCGAGGCCGATTACGTCTTCGTTGTATTACGTATCATCTCAGAGGAAAGCCGTTCTGTTACGTGTTAGGTAATCAATCGGCCGCCATCGCGAATCCTCTACATCCATATTCATGGCCGCCGTATTGCTTATCGCGAGCACGCGAGAACGACAACCTGCCGAATAAAGTTACATGAAATACCCCGAAAGATATGCAGAAATGATGAAAGTTGTTGCCTGAAAAGAAAACTCTAGAATTCTGATTAAATGTATTTGTTTGTTTGAGAATGCATCTTGAAGACGTGAATCAGTTTCGAGCCATTTTTATCGGAAAGGATTAGTGTGAAAAAGTTCAAACAAGCTTCTTTTAATTTTTATGAAGTGAAACTTTTGAGATAAAAATTCCGAATAAATTTCTAAATAGTAACGATATAACAAATAATCCGCAATATACATACATCAGTTTTACTGATTTTTCGTTTATAAATCTTACGCGATAACACGAATAAAGAACAATAAAAAAAAACATTTATATCTTTCTATCGCTTTAAAATCGGTTTAATGCAAAAGAATCTTTTCAAATTAAAATTAACGTAAAGTTTTATTTGTGTTGCTAATTCTTTCATTCGGATACCATCGACCAGACAAGCCCTTTCGCAGCGAACCCTTCGAGTGCGCTCTCGAGACGTCGCGAGTGGCATCAGCATCAGTCGCGGGGTATGCTTTATGGTGGATTAACGCGCCCACACAAGGATATGAGTGCAATTATGCGCGGAAGGCCGTCTGCAAAGTGTAGCCTGCTCGTCGGTTCAGGAAAACGTTGACGGTCATCCGCGCGCGCGACGATAAATGCGAGTCACGTATCGAATACTCTATTCGGCATGCATCCGTATCCGAATGGAGTCATTAGCTACATCTCAAGGCGCCTATTAATTCGCAAATATAGTCGTATCGCGGTTTTTGATAGAGCTTCATTCGACAATCCGGTCACGAAACACGATTACATCCAATTGCACGAGCCATTCATCTCTCTTTCTCGTTCTTGGCAATATTTAAAAATTGTCTTATACGAAATTTCAAGAAGAAATCATGTGAAGAATATTTACGAGAATTAAGTATAACTGATTTTGTTTAATATCACAGATAAAAGAACAAATATAACCAGAGTTTTTCATTTTATATATATCATATATCAATAAATTTTTTATATTTTGACATATAAACACTGTCAGGAGATGCATAAAAGTTTCAGAGGCCATGATTCTCAGAAAGACAGTCTCAAGGATTCGATAAGATAAAAATTTAGTAATCCATCCGACTTAGCGATTCAGAGGGAATAGACGATAAAATCCTAAGATCTCAGAATCCAAGGATCTCGGAATCAAAGGCCTTAAAATGGGCAGACATTTTATTACTTTTCCTGAACTGAAGGACAGTGTGGAATTCAAGGATCCGAGATAACAAACGTTTTAAAATGCAATAACACTATTTTTCTCCCCCGCTGACCTGTATTTCTCGGCGACTTTCTCTGGTGACTCTCCTCCTCTCTTTCTTCTCGAATTTAATCCTCGTGATATCTAACGAGGAAATCTGATCCGTAATCGGATTAACCGTCACACATTGACCATGTGACATCGTCGGATCGTTCCCCAGTTACAAAACTAACCGGTTATATTATAATCATCGATCTGTTTTTATTTTATTTTTATTTTATTTTTCCTTCTTGTCGCGTACACACTGGGGTACTGCGTCGAACAGGAAAATGCGGTCTCGCGACGCGATTCGAGAGACGATTAGAGAGAAACGTAACGAGCTTCCGCTCGCGTTCTGGTTCTCGTTAATTCTCAGCGCAAACGGAACTAGTCCAAGCGGCCGCGGTATCGTCCGACACCGGACTGGTTTATCGTGAATGGAAACTGAGTCTGGTTCGCGCGCGCGCGGCAAAAAAGAAAAGCGGGCCCAGAGGACCTTCGACCGGCCAAAAAGTCTTCCGCGTCGGTTCAGAACGGGTTTCTCATTGAGGATTAAGTGAAAAAGATCCTTGGACAATGGCGCGTATCGGCCACGCCGATCGGCTTCCTTCAGGGCTACCAATTGGAGCGTTGCGTTATTTCGACAACGATTCGTAGCGATCTGTCTCGATTTAACTCTCTCACGCGGAAAGACATGAAAAGCGAAACTACCTCTTTGACGATTCAGATTTCTCGGTCGGATCACTTGATTGTCTTCGTAACCGAGTGCTCGTGCATGAGTTCGTAACTCATGCTCGACGCGGTGCAGCATTGGTCCCAATCGCGAGAATCATAAAAATGTACAGACTCTTCGTAGCGATTTTAATAATTTTTTAATTGAAAAAGTATTTTACATTGTCAAAAATATCGCGTCTTTTTCCCAAAAAAAGAACGCAAGTAAATCATTAAGTTTATCATTTTCTTTTTTCAAAACATTTCTGTCAAAGCATAAAATAACAGTACTAACATTTGTGTAAATTTTTTTTTCTTCATTAAAATAACGACTTTGCTACTACGACGTTTCTACTGATGATAAATGATACGCAACATTTTCGACCAATCAGGATTAAATTCGATAAACGAGGAAATACTTCGAAAAGTATTTTCAGTTCTCCGCAATTTGTTCATTATACCTTCATTTGCATATTTACGTATTCGATATGGATCTCGGGAAGGAAAAAAGCAATTGTCGAGTTAGACGCAAATCGGTATATGTATGCAGGAGCGCGGATAGTAACGGCATTAATCGCACGCAATTAAGCGCGCGATGGCATATATCCCTTTGTCGAGCGCATTTCCAGTCCACGGGACTTCGTAATCACCGTTTTACCTTGACGCGGCTGAAAGCGAGACGAGACGGGATGACGACGAAACGATGACGGGGACATTGAATGCAAACTGAAACGATTATCCCCGTGGCACGTCTTAAACGGATCGCCATCCCGATCGCATATTATTGTTTCTCACCCGCGCATTTTTATTGTAAATTATGCGCGACGCGAGACACAAAGGCCGAGTCCTCGCGCGGAAACAAAGCGAGCCCGTTGTCGGTTAATATCGGGCTATTATCGGGCGAGGTATTAATCTCCCGACTTCGTGCTTACGTGACGCGCCGAAACGCGACGGAAATAAATTAACGAGCGCGACGGAAGGACGGAGAGTTGTTGTCGCATTGTTTTTTCCAGGGACCAACGAGCTGATCTAGAATTTAGATTTTAATGCAAGGTTGAGTCGCGATTCAATTAGACTAATTAATTGAAAGCGGATTTTTAATTCGCAATCTCTGCGTCGTAAAAACGCAGCGAGATACGTGGCTTTACACACGTGCGCTTTGTGCTTTTCGGGGAAGATAACTTGTTTCAGCGCTGATATTTATTTTCAGAGAATCGTTCTGTTTTAAAGAAATATTGTGGTCACTAATGAGAAAACCAGTTATTCACTGTTTCCAGAAAGGAAAGCACTAAATTAATTCAGAGTCATTTAAGTTAGATCCGAAACGTATTAAAATACGTCCACGCGTTTTTTGTGTCAGAAAATAATTTATGCAGAAATATCTTTTTTTTTAGAGAAATATATATGTGTGTGTGTGTGTGTAAAATAAAACGACGTTTTGTTCGAAAAATCGAGGGAAATTTTCACTTTACGAAAAGCGTTTCCGAAAGCGTGTTCGATTAAGATCTATAGGCTCAATAAACATAATTCGATTAATTAAAATTATATTTTAATTCATAGCCTCGCGTTAGGAAAACGCGATAACGTATATTAAATTGAAACGTATATTAAACATATACCTTTCTGAAATACATATTTCATTATTATTATTTATTACTATTTATTATTTTCTCGTACGTACGATCTTTTTGCCACGGAATCATTTTAAAGGAAACATGAGAAGAGCACAGATAAGTACCTGTTCAAAACAAAATAAGATTGTTCGTAACATGGAATTTCTGAATCTATAATGTTTTTTATCGTTATTACCGTTGTTGTCCTCGCGACCATAATAAGATGTCTCACAATTACACGTTTATATATTCGACTTTTGAATTGCGCATTTCCTCCTAAAATATTCCTTTCGGCATCTGTTCAAACAAGATACTCATACAAAAGCGAAAGAATGTTCACGATTTCTGATAACGCTGTTCCATTTCACATCGTTCTAATCATATCTCATTGATCCTTGCCCACGGGCGCGCCGGCAGTTATATGTTTATTATTTTTATTATTAAAGAAACTTTTAAATCTTTCAATGTCTAAAATCCGCGAAAATCCGATAGAAGTTACACATATTAGACGAAACTGTTTTACGTTTCACTTATAATTAAATCAAAACAGGAATCATAATAAACGCATAAATGCAAGAATGAAATGCAATATGCAATTGTAATTTCTTATATACATATACATACATGTATATATAACGT
>VBVR01001884.1:4016-26515 GCA_011638315.1 Tetramorium parvispinum
AAATTACACCTATTTAGACCACTCAATTGATGTCCAATTTTGATGAGTTTTAGCAAACATTATTCGGGCTTTTCTGTTTCTTTTAGAAATTAAAGGTTTTTTACTAGGCCGTCGAGCTATTAAACCTTGCTCTTTGAGACGTCGTTTTATGGTGGAAATATGTACATTTATACCATAATTTTCATGTAAATCTTTAGCAATAGCTGTGGCAGATTTTTGAGGATCTGCTACAGACTGTCTTTTAATTAATTTATCTTCCCGAATAATTGTTTTTCTGGGACGTCCCGACCTTCTCTTGTTGTATACTTCATCTATGTCTTTATAACGACGATTCCAAACACTTACAAGTTGTCGCGATATGCCAAAATCGCGAGAAACGCTTATTTGTGTACGTCCTTCATTCAGAGCACGAATGACAGCTTTCCTCATGTCTGCAGAATACTCTTTTGTCTTCGGCATAATTTTTCTAATTTTTAAATATAAAAACATTAATACAATCTTTATTTTCTTAGTTTTAATGCTCTCAAAAATATTTGTCAAAATACTTACGATCCAAGCGAATAATGATTGATTTGTGATTTTTACATGAGTCTCTTACCAGACGTCGTACGTAACTGACAACTTTGTTTATCATACTAACCTTTAGTTGTGCGCGCTCCGAAAACTGTTTGTCAAAATACTTATGAGCACTACTGTATATGTATAAATATGAAGAAATTTAATATGTACAAAAATCGATTGTATTTAAATTAAAAAATAAATTTAATCAAGTTCAAATAAGCATAACTATTGATTTCTTAAAAACTGAAGAGCAATAAGAAAGATAGTAAAATTTACGATTATTTCTACATTACTATGTCATACACACATTTTGAATTGCTTCTAAGAAACATATGCTTTAATTTTAAGATTTTTCGATGAAAAGTTAAAATCACATCTATCGACATGGTGTCGATACATAACTACAACAGTTATACCGTTTACACCGCTACTCGAGATTTGTAATTGAAATTTTCGACAAGGAAATTGCATGGCAGGAGTGTCGGGAGACGGAATATCAACTTTTCTCGAAAGCTGTCGTTATCGAGGCTTCATTTTCCACCTTTCATTTTCGAAATCGCGATGCCCTCCGATATTCCCTATAACTTCCGTCAGTCATCGCGTCGCGCGGCGACACGATAACGTCGCCGATGATCTACGATCAATCTTTGCCGAGGGAAGGCAGAGGAAAGAGACGATCTACGAACAATGACTGCGGCGCGGCAAGCATAAAACGACGGGCGCAGCCCGGTGAAAGCCACTTCATGGTAATTACGCCGAGCGATCCCCTGATCATCTGGAAGGCGTTAAAGCGCAAATGAAATCAGCCGGCAGTCCGGAGAGGGGAAAAAAGTGCTTGGCGGTGAGGCGGGGGACGGGGGGGGGTCGAGAGTTCTGCATCACCCCGCGGAGAGAGCGACGAAGGATGATGGATCGGTTCACGCCGGAGTAACCGCCAGCGTTCCTAACAGCCATTTCGTAATTACACCAGCAGCGATTCGTTCGCGTCTTATCTATCGAGGCCCATCAATAATCCTTCCTTTTCGTCCTTTCCACCTTGCTGTCCCTCGTCATCTCGTCGGCACGTAAGCGCCTTTTTTCGATGCGCAATCATTGCCAGGCGAGGAGCGCGCTCTCTTTTCCTGGTTTTTAAACAAAAAAAAAACGCGCAACTTCTGAAACTGATAGGTACGCAGGATTCGGAGAGGGGCAGGCTTTTAAGGAATATTACATACTTTCTCGAAGGATATTAAATTCTGAGATTTATCTCGGCCCCGTCAACTTCTCGTACTCGACCGCGCGATTATCGAGTCGAGGTCGATTTCCATCTTATGTGCTCGAAGGGAATCCCGACGGAGCCTCCTTTGAAGCTTCATATTAATATATTAGTTCTCTGGCGTATATCCGGAAAATCGCAGCGCTGTTATTCGAGCGATTCGAAAAGTGGCAGGGCTGGAAAGAGAGATATAAAACTGCAATATGTTTATCAATACTTATCACGTATTTGTTGAGTTTACATACTATACTGATCACATGCCTATACGGATTGTTTTCTAAATTGTAGTCAATTTAAAAATTAAAAATCTTTATTATATACAAATACGGAAGAATTACATTTGATATGATAAACGTATTTTGTAATCTAACACATATACTTTATAAGTATATGTGTTTTGTAAATTTCTTTCTTCCTTATCCAAAGTCCAGATTCAATACGAGAAAGAGAAAACGATTATTATTTCGAAAACAATTTGAATTTTGAACGACAAGATGCCTTAAAACTTTTAAACTACTAATATAAAGTTTAAATTCATATTAATAAGTAGTTTATGCAAATTAGTTATTTATTAAAACTTTATGTTATTGCCATATTAGAAAATTGAGCCGAAATTTTTAATGATTACTCAATAAGCTTTTATAGAGCTCGTTTATTATCTTTTATCATTAGTTTACATCGTTTGATCAGTCGAAAAGTAATATATTTTCAAACAAATACATATATAATAATTGCATGAGTATCATACAAATATAATGTTAAATTATGCATTGTTCAAATATCCTGCCGAATAGTTCGAGTTGTATACATGAAATCGAGCCTTCATCGCGTATTTACCGAGCTTTCAGTGTGAAGCTTCCTAATTGCGCGATCTGGTTTCACTGTTCGATCGAAGTATCGCTTTGTAAGCTGAGCAATAGAGAATTATCTGCGTGGAACTAATTCGTAGCCCCTGCAGGTATCATTCCCGATTATTGTATTTCCTAGGCAAAGCCACTATAGATTAATACTTCTGCTTGTATTTACAATCTGATCGTGAAAATATCACGAGAAACATGAGGCTGCTGCAGCTTTAATTAAATTTAGATATTATGTGATCTTGTAAGGTTTTTTGCACTTAGAATAAGCAAAAAAATAAGAAACATTTATTCATACACATATTCATACACATATATAAGAAATATAATATTTTCATTCATAACTACAATCTTTACATACTTTGCATTATTATATTATTTACACAATGCCATTACGACAAAAACATCAAATATGACCTGTCGACCTATTTCAATTATCACTTTAAGACGTTGCAATCTATTCATTTCAGTTAAATAATTACGTTAGCATCTCATTTATATTTATGATCTCACTAAAAAACCTAAAGAAATACTGTTGTAATGTTACTTCGAGAGTAATTCGGCTTGAGACTTTTTGATTGTATGAAATTTCAATATTTTTGTAATGTCGATTTTTCTTTTATTTTCGCATTTAATAATAGCGAAAAAAACGTATTTTTCCAACTGATAATTCTTTCTGAATCTAAGAGACCTTTACGTGATAACGTCATGAATTTGTTTACCATCTCATATTGATATATCAATAATTATAACACTTTGTATTGTATGTCGTGTTGTTGTGAAAATTGTTACGAACATGCGATATACATATATGTTGTACATTATCATGACATTAAGTGGAAGTTTTCTGTTATCTACGATCGTACTTATCTCATCATCGTAATTGATTGTTCGTTCTTGTGCGAAGGAAGACGAGAAATTAAACATATTATGCCAGACGATAACATTTCATTCGCTCTATTTCTTTCTTTCATGCCTTTCATGCCTCAAACACATTAGGGAAGAAATTACATATTCACCGTTAAAATAGACATATTTGATTACCTATGAAGAAAATGGCTCAGAAAAGTTAAAAACTTGGTTTAAAGCTTCATGAAGCTTCTTTAATATTTGCTTTGTTTACTTAAAAATTAAAGTTTTATTTGATAAAAATCATTAATATATAACATTGTATTAATTTTGAGTTGCCTATGTGCTAGAATTAATTTGTTATTAGAAAATTCCTCGATATCGCTGCCAACTTTTTTCCTGATAACTATTAAATAAATGGATTAGAGGAAAAACGAATTACCAGATCACAAAGAATACGCGCTGTCATTCTGATTGTCACCCTATTTCGAAACCGTCGTGGTACCCCACCACACGTACTCGGGGCTTTTTCGCGCGCTTATTATAGTGACATTCGCCGAATTTCGGATGATTAATTGTCCCTTAGTAGTCGTTTCTCAGAACAATTTTTAGGGGCGAGAAAAACGCGATATAGCCGAATATCGATTGAAGGCGCGCGAGGCTGGTGGCACTAGCGAATTTTGAAAGAAATCGTTATAAAATTCGTGGCGACGTGATTAATAAATTAATCTTTTCACGTATTCGCATATGATGTGTCACATATTAATCTCGATAAACGAGTATATATTTAATTGTAAGTGCTATTAATTATGTCTAAGCTCAGAGAAATAAAAGAGATATTTGTTAAAGCTTAACAGAAAAGATTTGAGATAAAAGCTTTTAAAATCAGATGAATAATTATACGAAAACCCTCACGAGATATATTTGAATTATGAAATGATTTCAAGTCAGTGGATAGTTTCTAATTTCTCGCATTTATTATAGGTGAAATTTATTATGAATGATATTTCAGTTGTAACTACATTCATATCGGTGTTAAAATCTTGTTTTATCCGCGATCCGAGACAGTTGGTTCGTTACTGGAGACAAAAGGCATCTCCAGCTCTCCGCCCTTCGGCCACCGCACGCGAGTGTGCTAATTATAATTCAATTTGCCCGTACGGATTTCGTTACCATCAGTCACGGGGTGGTCCTCCACTCGCCACGCTCTTCCAATCGTGGTAACGTTTTGTTTCGTTATAACGAGTATCCTTCCTCCCATTTTCCTTTTTCCGCGGCGGCATATCCAATTTCTGCCGGATATTATTAGTATCGACATTTTCTGCTGGGATATAATGGACATTGTGCGTTCTGCGGAACGCGTGAGGGAGGGAAGAGGAGAGGGGGCGAAGCGCTTTGAAAAATTCCTTTTTCCTCGCAGGATTTTTCTTTTTTTAAATTCATATATTCGTATTATGAAATTCTCCTCGGTATCCAAATGCCGAAATGCAGCGTTAATAATAGCGCGAACGGACGTAGCTGAAAATTTATTCGACATGTAAGAAAGTTTTGTCGGGTTTTTCGGAATGGTAGAAATACAATTGTTTCGAATTAATTTTATTATCCCGCTTGGCTGCACGGTTTCGATGTTCAAAAAATGGTTTGATCCTTATCTAGCATAAATTCATTTATTAAACATTTATTCTTTAAAGATCGGTTGCAAAAATACATACTTTATTACAAAAATAATTTCAAAAGTTTAAAGTTGTGTTCATAATATATAATTTGACTCTCTTAAGCTATTTAAATATCTTCTCTAATTGTGCATTAAAGCGCTTTAAATAGGTTTTGCCGCTGTACTTTAGAAAGTTTCTATCCAAACACATCAAAAATTCTCTACTTTCCTTTTTTCTTCGCTCTTCTGGTTGAATGTAATGTAATATGCGATGTCTACCCATGCTAACTTATACATTGTGCTCCAGGATTACCGCGTCGTTGCTTATCTGCGCTCTCCAGCTGCATGTTGGCACGCCACGACGACGGGGATATTTGTCTTCGAAGATATACACGTTTCAATTTATTGTACCGTGCAGAATGTCCTGAAAAGTGAATACTAGTAACAGAATCATATTCTATCTACAATTTAACTCGAAAACTTGGAAATTGGGATTAAATCACATCAAACGATTTTATGTATTCGCGATAGTATTACAGGGATTTTAACAAAAGAAAATGCAAATTTTATCTCTATATCTTGAGATGTATATATGTATTATGGATTATGGATTAAAATGGAAAAAATTGGTTTAAAATTTTGTTGTCCTATATTCTTAAGTTCAATGGTTCTGTTAATATGATACGCATGAAATAGGAACGACTAGTAGAGTTGCCAGCCAATGGAACGAATAAATTCGCAGTTTGCGTCCGACTCGACCGTGAACATCCGAGAGTCGATCGCGCGTGTAAGAACGCTACGTCGGGAATGGCAGAGGGGGAGGGGTAGGTGGACTTGTATGCCGAGGGTCGAAGGAGTCAGGGAGACCCGGAGGAAGGCGATTTCGTCGCGCGAGTACCGAAGGGTTCGATAACGAAGATGATTGGGAGCGCGATTGGTGGCGACGGTAACTGCGTTAACGGGGTAATAATAACCAATCTCGAGGCGATTTCCTCCCGACCCGACCAATCAGAAGACGCGCCCCCATTTCCGGAGCCGGGACCATTCCTCCCTTTCCTCGTCTCGGACCCCTCCCTCGCAGCGGTAATCGAATTTTTGAGCAGCTCGTTTTCAAATCCCGAGAGCCATTCGCCGCGCCGTCGACGTCGACATCGACGTCGCCGTCGTCGCCGTCGTCGCCGCTGCATTTCCGTCGTCGTCTCTTTGTGCGACACTCGTAAGTTTACTCTCGTCCTCTTCCGGTTGCACTCAAGAACATCCCGATCCTTTTGCCTTGTCCCCCGTTTTGTGTGGCCTCCTATCCCTTCTTTCTCTCTCTCTCTCTCTCTCTCTCTCTCTCTCTCTCTCTCATTGCGCGAAACGACTACCTGGTGCGTTGGGGCGGAACGACATCGGGGAATCTTCGCCGGCGCTCTTTTCTCGCGTTTGCTCGTAATAACGATCTTTTTTACGATGGCGATTCTTCACCCTCGTCTACTCTCTCTTTTTCCCCATCTGCACACCCCACAGACCGCGCGAGTGGCTGTCGGTGCCAAATTTCAATCAAACTTGGCCGAATTTCAGGACTTCCGGTATGAGTGGCGATACGACACATCATCTCGCTGGTTTTCAACGATCCTTCTCTTTTTCATTCCCGTTCCCGTTCCCTCTACGATATCGCGACCGCTTCCGGGCGATCTGTCTATTCTGACCGCTCATCTTGTGGTCTGTTATAAGCGATCTTTTTCCACTTTTTTATTTTGACGCAGTATTTGATTTATTTACATTTTTCCCTTAATTTTGCGGCTGATTGTGCATTGCTTTTTTCTTAGTTCGCTTGATACAACACGATATACCATTTGCATGTAGATCACTACATACTGCAAAAGAAATTATGCTCGTTATAATATTAATATATTGTTGTATAATATCAATGTTCTTTCTACGAATTTATTTTTATTACTATTTTTATCTTTCTTTGATAAATTATTAATTTTTCGATAAATTAGAAATTATAGTACAAACGAATAATTTAATGATTCATTTACCACATATTTTCATTTTATTATTATTGCTGCGCGTTACTCTAGTGTCTCTATAATTTTAGGTTACAATTATTATCCGGCAAAAAGAAAAAGAGCTATATGTACGCCTTCACTACGCGGCTCGTGAATTTGCCAGTCTCATTGCCGAGTTTTGCCGTTTGCGTACATCTCGTCAGTGAGTTTGCCCGTTGCCGCTCAAAGTATACACCGTCTGCCTAGCGTCGCGACGAGCAAACAGTCGTAACAGCCGTAACAGTCGTAACAAAATCAGATTTCGCTCTGCGCGTCGACATTCCTTTTTCCCTGCCTACTATTTATTCGTTCTTTCTTTTGTCTGCGACTCATGTTCACTTAATATTAGACAATCTGAACTGTTTTTATAATTATACAATTGTAGATTGTGACCGCGGTCAAATTCTATTGTTATATTAAATTAGACAGAAGTTCAAAGAAGAGATGTGCATAAAAAAACAAAACTTTTTAGTAAACTGTTCCTTTAATTAAGTAATAGATCTGCTAAGTGTCTGATAAGTCTAAAAATTGCTGCATTTATTTACAATGATTATTTGTAGAAACCTCAAAAGGGGAAATCAGGTAATTGCTTTTGCGTATCCGGTGAGATTTTTCGGAGTTAATCGAATGCTACGGTGTTACTTTTTCCCAATACGTGAAATTCCACGGCGTCTCGCCAAGTTAGGTGAACGTCACACGCTCGCCAAGTTATGTGGACCCTCGCCCTGGCCCGGGTGGGTGGTCCTCCAAGTAGTTGTCTGGCGCAAAGATCGCCCTCGATGGCCGGTAAATCGCAGAAGGGACTCGATTGCCCCTAAGAAAAGCGTTTATGGGGCTAAGCTGACTCGTAGAGGGGGCGTGTCCTGGCCCGGAGACAAAGCAGCCAGATGTCCCTGACGGTCCCGCCATCGCGTCCTTCCGATTATCCTTTACCCTCGTCTCGTTCCTGTCGCTTATACTTTTTACTTTTTACCCGCGCCTCTCTTCCTCACCTCGAACGTTCGGATCGTTAAGATTTCACAGACATTTCTGTCGCCGTCGTAAAAGCGTTGAATCAGGGCTGACCCGCTTGAAACTTGTTCCCCTCAAGTAGTAATATGTTTTACTAGACGACATAACAGGACCTTTTTCTCTTTTGGATTATATAAAAATTACGTTTTAACTTGTACATCCTTTTGATATCATTTTAACTGTTAAATTATACTTATGTTGTAACTTGATTATTTGCCTGAAATTTTTATAATGAAATTGTTTCAATTGAATTTCTTATAAACTGTATTTCGTTGCGCGCAGACTTTTTATTTGTTTTTCTTTCGATTGAATTTTAAATTAATCATGTAAAATCAGAATAATTTTATCCATTTTCTGAACACAGTAAGTAAAATTAATTAAAGTAAAATTATAAATATGTATGTAATATTTTTTTCATTTCTAAATCCAATAAGATAGAATCAGAAATGTTTATTATTTGAAACTAAATCTCCACTATATTACACAAGGTTAGATTTTATTGTTATATTATTAGTTGTTATATTGTTAGTTATTATAGTGTCGATAAAAAAGACAATAAATCTAAAAAAATGATTAATTATCTTATATCAATAAAATAGCTTACTAAAATTATATACAAGATTTACTTTCAACAGATTATCCGTATATAATTTTAAAAATATTTTTCACAGTTTATGCTACAAAAGAAAAAGATTGTTGCATAAAGGAAACGTTAAACCGGTACTACTTTTATTTGCGCTTCGTTATCTTTCCCGTACTTGACTGTAGATCATAGATGCTATTTTTTGCAAAGAGTACTTCAAAAGAATTTTAACCTTTTATGTAAACGAGTCTTTCGAGCGAGTGAAGTTAATTAATAAAACTCGGAAGAGAGAAAAGAGAGAGAGGGAGAGAGAACAGGAGATGTGTGGCATTTAATATCGTTCGTTATTTATTCATTTATCTCGTCGCTGTTATTTTTAGAAAATTTAAAAGAGAATTTTTATTTTTTTCAGTCCAAGTTAATCTAAGACAGTCTGAATTCTTTGCGCTAATGAAACGGAAAAATAATGATAAAAATTAAAGATAAAGTACTCTAAAACTATTAAATTTTACCGAATTTTAGTATAGTTTAGACATATAAAAGTTCTTCTTTTATTTCAGTTTGAAATAGAAGAGTAGTAATTTGAAATGAAATTTTTCTTAATAAATTTTTAAATAAATTTAAGTTATTTTATGTAACATTGAAAACAACATTATATGCGTGAAAAAATTATGACAAAAGCAATTGAATACTTGGATAGATCGACTTCTCAAGTTATTGAGAATATTGATATATGAATGGAATAACGATAGTTCTAGAACGCTCCGGTAGAACGAAGACGAGAAGAAGAATATTATCGGATTCTATTAAATGGAAAAGAGCCGTGGTGCATTTCTCCGTCCGCGGCAAGTTAGACTATTTTCCCAGCAAGTTCGGTATAAGTTTCTGGATATAAGCTCCCCGCCCTTATTTTGCTCCATTTCCGGACTCTTAATTACTTCGCTAATTCTTAACTGGGAATCTCGGCGTCGTCTCGAAGTCTGAAATAACAACTCTCATCCCCGATCTCAGTTTGCCTCACCTCGTTCCCTTCTCGCGAATCTCTAAACCGGAGAGATCCCTTTTTTTATCAGTCTTATTCTCGTTTATTTCGTTCATTCAGCCATTGAACTAGCCATTTAACTTAACTAGAAATCAATTTCTTTAACTCTTTTAAGAAGTAATTTCAGTTTATATTTTAAAGCGTATAGAAAGATATATATTTTTTGCTTTAATACTGATTTCTAAATTTTGGTTACAAAATAATGTATAATAATTGCATAAACTATATATGTATAAAATATTTTTATGTAGGTGTATGTACTAATGTACGTACACGATTCAGTACGTATGATTTTAACTGAATATTACTACACTAAAAAGCTCTATTATTTTTGGAATATTGAAAGTACTGATATATCACGTAATATAATTTTGATATGTTTATTATTATTCATGAAACGTTTTTTATTATGTTGAGATTTTATAGATTTTTTAGTATTTTTAATGTAATTTTTTCGCACAAAAATAAAGCAAAGCTCTTAAGCCACATATTTGTAATGCTATATTTACGATTGCCTTCGGAAATCTGTCATCGCGCGTATCGACTTTGGTGTACTTTATGTGTGAAAAAGTCAATTTCAATTTGAAAAGTAACTTTAACGAACATTTATTTATTTATAGTTTTATTTTATTTCTAAATTGGGAACTTGCGGTCCTCGGCCAGCTATTTCTAGCGAAGCAGAGTGACGTACATGTTCCATACGTCATTTTTGTGTATATACGTCATTAATATATATGCTGCATATGAATGCATAATTCGATAAGCCACGATTAATATTCTCTGTAAACAATTTTTAGATAATGTTCACAATCTATATAAACTACGCGGATAGAAAAGAGACGAACGGAGCGTTGATTTGACGAGATTTATGACACTAAATGAAGCGTAAAGAAAGTTGCAGATCTGATGCGCTGAAAGTTTGATTCGACGGTATTTACGCCAGCTGATATTGGGCTCATTGAAATTATACAGTTATCGATCACTGTCGCCGTAAGCATAATCTGACAGCGAATCGATTCTGCCTCGTGTTGCCCCAATTCTAAACTGAATACCATTATCGTCGCATTAACGTTAATTTAATGACAATACAGACACAGGTTGAATTGAATTTCTTCTCTTCCTCTTTTCTGGACTCTGTTACCATTTAATATTAAAGAAAATCGAAATACTGGTGGAGCTGAATCATTTTTATATTTATAAAACAATGTCATAGTGCGTTTATCTAAATACGTGTAGTGGTAATTATATTATATAACGAAATATGTAAAATTTTATAAATTATTTCCATTATTTCCGTTATTCTATTAAAGTGAATAAAAGTTGATTTAATCTCTAGTCTCTCATCTTTTCAAAAATTTAGGTTAAATGATAAAAGAAATTAAATCATTTTATTAAAATCAATCGTTATATTTTTCTAAAGAATTTTTATAATAATACTCAACTTATTGCAGAAACATTAAAAACATGACAGTTAATTTAACAGTTTCATACAACTTTCTTACTTGTAAATAATACTTTGGCAGTTAGAGTTAGTTGACCTCATTTCTTAAAAACTTCTCTTTTTCTCGCAACGCGCATTTCATTTTCTCACTCGACAGCCGACGAGAATTTTCGAGTGCACCGCTATGTGCGTCATGAATTGACGATTGGTGCATCGAATATCTCGCTGGAAGATCGTCGAGAGTGACTTCGCTCGAGATGCGGAAACCCATACGAACGCGTCATAAATTTTACCATCGGCAGGCAGTTCCTCTCGCCCCGTCCTCCCGGCAGCAGCCACTCACACCCTTCAACCCGGGGGGTTGTTCGGCCGGCCGTTGTTAAACTTGCGGCCGATAAATCAGACGATCCCGTATAAATTTGTTACCCGCGAAATCGCGCACGGATACCCGGCGCGCGGCACGTCTTTTTCTCCTCCCTCCGAACTCACCCCCGCGGAAAACTTCCCACGCAACCTCGTTTCCAACCCAACCCCTTCTTTGTCTTCGGCGCGCGTTTACCACCGTTTCCGCGCGCATTTTTAGCTATCGCGTAAATAACTACCGCGCCCATAAAACCTGATATACCGCCGCCGATACGAATCTATATATTGTTGCTCGCGATAGATGTACCCTCTCACGGCCGATCGGCCCCCGGCACTTCGCGAATTTATAGAGCGTTTCGATTTGGGGAAGAGAGAGCGAAGTGTGTACAGGGAGACCGATGCCTCCCTCGTGTGCATCCCATTAGGCATTGTTTTACTGCGAACTCGTTCAAAATGGAGTGATTCGAGTAGTAGCTTTCAGATGGACATTCTTTAGTCGTGTTAAAGCGGCAATAATCAGCTCCTCTTCCGAAATAACTTGAATTTTAACCGTTCAATTTTCAACACAATTCTTCCTTATTAAATGTTACATGTGTTTAATTGAATAATATATTAATTTAGGTTTTTAATCAATTTCTGAGTCAATTAGTCCAAAACGAAAAATTTTATTAGATATTATTTATTTTACATTATTTCGCAAAGTTGTTGTAGTTTACGTTACTGTTTGTTTTTATTTGCAGTTTAAGAGAAATATTAAATTATATTGATAATTTAGAAGTCTATATTTTAAAATGTGAGTGCAATCGTATGAAATTTGCAGCGACAATTCATCCGCTCAACATGTCTTCTTCCGCGGAACTCCAACTGGCGTAGAAATCCGGAAACCCATTTGCCAGCGTTGTGATGTTCGCTATCCCCACGAGGACGGGCGCATAGCGCCAGCGCGGCTCTAAACGATCTAGCGCATCGGCAACGATAAGTCTCTAATTAGAGGCTTGTCCTACGTTAATTATCCTTGCATGATTAATGGTGACGGATGTTCTACAGAGTCCTCCGCAAACCTAGGGACGTCGCTAAGTCAGAACTGCGGAGACGCTCGGCGTTGTGTCCCGCTAGTCGTGCAACAACCTCTGGGACGGGCCATATCGTAGTGGTGACACCACTGATGGTGGTAGCGTTCCTAATCAACGGATCGCACCCTCAGGAGCCGGAGTTCTGACAAATGAAAAGAGAATGAAAGGGGGCGATCGCGAAAAGGGCTAGAACGTGCGTGTTTCTTAATTAAATTTCTGCTGACCAAGAGTGCTTTCTTGTCCTTGGTGGAGAAAAGCAAAGGGAAGGGCTGACGGGGTTAGATTGGTTATGTGTTGACGATATCTCAGAAAGTCGTTTCGCTTGTCCATCTGTATGCATACTATCATTGCGATATGTATACATTTTTATTTTAATTAAATAATATGTTTTAACATATGGGGGGCGGAATTTTTAATATGTTGATTTGTAATGTAACTAATAAGCAGTGATCAAATAATAATTTACTAAGATAATAATGCGATAGTGTTTTATTTGTTTGACGTTCTTACTTTAGCGATGCTCTATTAGATATATTATAAAAACACTGAACACATAAAATAATAAAATAATATACGGAATAAAATATATTATAGTCGGACATAGTTTTATGCATTCTATTTTATTAGATATCATTTGTTACTACACTTCTGAATGGTTGTGCAAACTTTCGTGTAATTGCGTTTCTTCTCTATTGCACTTTAATGTTACAAGTACTTCGCTGATTAATCTAATCTGTTAGATATAATCTGTATTACTATAGTCATAGATGAGCGTAAACTTTTCAAACAAAGTACAGGGAAGATATCACAAAATTCTTCCATTAGAATCTAAATGAAATGAGACGTGCATTTATTCAATAAGATAAAAATGATAAAAAGACATTGAAAAATATTTTTATCTTCTCTTTGGATTACGTAAAGTTTTCAATAGAGAAAAACTATTATACAGATTGGTCAGTCCGAAAATACTTTAACTTTAACAATGGGAAATTGAGAAACAATAAAAACTGTGCTATTTTTGAAAAGTATGTCTTGTTTTCGAATGAAATGTCTAAATGATATTGTACTCTAATGGTTACACACACTTGTGTTGTTTTCGGGCAGATTGCATTTCTACATTTTTAGGTCACGTTTCAATTCCGTTTCTTCCGAATTATGAATTTATTTATGTTGTTTACGAACGACCGATTCAAAATTTGTATAAGAGATGACAGTCTTATGAATGATATAAATTATAAAAGTAATATAACTTATTAGATTTAATTTAATGTTTGCTTTCAAATGTGGGAAGATGTGATTGAAACTATTTCAAAGTTGCTCTGTATTATTTGCTAAATATCGTAGCAGAGAGTTCTATATATAAGGATGGTGTTATAAGGTTTATTTAGTCGTGCTCGAAGGAGATCGTTTATGGCGGTCTAAAATGACGCAACAACAACAACAACATCGTCGTTGCTTGCCTGGTGTTGCGGTTGCGTTTTCATATAACGTACTCGGGCTGCGTAACCACCGGTCACAGGGCAGCCAGTTATGGACAGTCTTGCAATTTTGAACCTCTTGCTCTGTATTGATACCTTCAGACAAGCCACACCTACTGCTCGAGCAGAAAGGAAAAGACTTTATAACATCAAATACAACATACTCTAGTATCTTTAGTTTAATTTTGTTTCTTCGAACGGAGATCTAAAAATTATGAACTAAACAGTCATAAAATTAATTTCGATATATTAAATATTTTTTGAATATTCTGTGAAGTAACTAAAATCACAATAAAAAAACTGAACGTTTTAATGGGTTTTTAAAGAGTGTTCCGTGTCCGTCGATGTTTATGTATATTATCGATTTCTGGTGGACTCATTCTCGATTTAAACACAGCTGCATTGCCTAAAAGTATCGTACGTTATCTTAAAATTGATAAAGTTGTAAAATTTTTGTATATTTAATAACTGAAACACTTAGTAAACGAACAGTCTGCGATGTTGACTCTCTCTATCCTCAGACTTGACCGCCTTCGCGCGTATTATGTTTCGTGTGGCGCCCATTATATTAAGTAGCAGGGGGACGGTACATAACAAATGAAATGTCCTAAAGTTACGAGGATCCCGAGCCGGAGGAAACGTAACACCGCCCCTTTGTATAATTCTACACTACTGAGGTCGTAACTGCCGGCTACGATGTGCTTAGATTATGGAGAATGCACTCGCGTTACGTAGTCAGTCTCGCCGATGTTCCAAGAGTGTCTCTTCACAACACGACGCTTCGTGAAAAATGCTTGCGTAAAAATCGTCGCTCTTTATGCCGCACAAAAATTTATAAAGAACTATATTTTTTGCAGACAGTGACAAAGTTCCTGGTATATGTAAAATAATGTTTTGTTCTGGATTTATCTTTCCCACTCTTATCTTGGATCTGTAAAACAATCCAATTTCTGATATTCGCAGCTGGAGTAAGTAGATGTAAAATTAGATTGCACTTTAATGATTATAAGTGAACAATTTTTCACTTTCAATGATTATTTATATTAAAAATAAATTAAGTCTGGCTATAAATATGAATATTTGTTGAATTATTCTTTTCTAATAGAATATATTACACAAGCTGCTGATTTATGTATTTCATATGCTGACGTGAAAATACCAAATATTTACGTTGTACATATGTTCGTGAAGAATTGAGTTTCTCCGTGTAAACGTTAATAAAGCCCAGAGAGAGAAAACCGGCAAAATAATCTCTCTTCATCGATCATTCGTATTCCGGGTGTCAAAAGCGCGTCTAATAATTTCTCGCCGGTGTGACTTAGTTTTACTGGCTACGCTTCATTCCGTCCGTAAACCCGCTCGATTTTATTCTAGTGCAGGTATGCGCGCGTTTTTCCTCTCGATTGGAGACATCGCGGCTCCAGCCCGTTAACTTGCTCCCGTTTCTTCTTTGTTCTGCGCTCTTTTACACGGCACGTGCTGTTTCACTACGCGGCGGTCGCTCACATTATTCCGGACGCGGTGCAATTTACGCCGGGAATTAACGGCACAGGGAACCTTCCCTCAGGAACTGTAAAGCCACGGACATTTCGCGAATAAGGCAACTTAAAAATTACAATGGGTTCGCAAGTATAAATTCTGAACTGATGTATGGCGGCGCATAGCGAGAATAATCCGACCCCTTCGCTGGTCGATAAATTTATTCTCGCGAGATTAACTGCCAATTCTGTGGAGTCGGAAGATCCGAGGCAAAAGTTAAAACCGCATGTAGAAGATATTTCGATTTACGGGAAAGCAATCTTGGATTTTAAAGCGAGAAAAGGAACGCGATATACAATTAATGTTAAGCTCTTTCTTTTCTATCTTATTCTCTACTCTTTCATTCTCTGTTATTAAAGAGTTTATATATGCAGATTTATTATTTGAACCATGGAGATAAAGAGAATATTTTATCGATAATATTATACATACATCTAGATAAAAGTAACAAGGACGGTACTATGTAAGTCAAGATTCCGTTTTTATTTGCTTTTGATTATTAATTTATGATCCATAAACATCTCTATTTTACCGATTTACAAAGGTTCAAACGTACTCATCCTTTTCATTGGCGATTGCCGCGGGCCGATTTATTTCACCAGTCGGTGTGACTCGTAGGGCGCGTATAGCGGCGCCTGTTAATAATTCGCAGCGGTTGTTACCCTGCGGGCTTTCCATCCCTCTTGCCGCCCTTCCGCTCTTGCGCCAACCGTGCCGCTAGTAACGCAAACACACCGCCGTCTAATTCGGTTAGCCGGCCCGCAAAAATTATATCCAATTACGCTCCCGTGGCCCTACCAGACAACCGGTGCAACTTCCATCCCTCGACTGTCGTGTTTACCGCCCTGTCTCCCTGGGACTTTTTATCTTTCGTCTCGCGAAGTTTTTCGTTTCATATACGAGCCTCTCGATCATTGGCAGCGATCGCAATATTTGGATCAGAAATATGCAATTGTGTTAAACGTAAAAAAATCAGATTTCCAGAACGTGTAATTGTGTTAAAGTGAAACAGGTGTTAATGGTAAGTCGGGAACTTTCTGTATAAAAGACGCGAGAAGAGCAAAATGAGAATTGCAAAAAAGTACATGAATAAAATTGTAGAAAGTCTCGTTTCATCGTTTGGATTATTCGAAATCTCTCTATTTTTTAATTTTTTTTTAACATTATTATAGATGATCAATTAGTGTCTTTTATGTTTCTGATCTTTGCGGTACTTCCGGTTTGGCAAACGTCGATGACAATCTGATATCGCGCTGATTGAAATATTTACGGCATAATGATAAAAAATGGGAACTAAAATGTGATAAGATACGCATTTACAGTCATAGTAAGGATGATTCTCTCTCTTAATAAGGATAATTTGCAGTGATAACATCAGTAAACATCAATTAATAGTAACGTTGTACATCAATATTATAATTTCCTACTCAACAATGTAACTGTTATGTACAATGTGTATTATATTACACTTATATTGTTGAGTGGAAAATTAATATTGATGCAATGTTACTGTTAGTTGATGTTTACTGAGAAATGATTCACGAGTCAGGAATAACTATTGCTACTGTTCGTATTTTGCGCAACGAGATTTGATGGACATAATTCTCATCGTTCGATTCTGAAATTAATGAAAAGTGTTCTTTACGTCGTTTAAAGATTTACGAAAATTATTACATATAAGAATTACGAAAAAAATTCTAAGAAAAGATTCACACATTTGAGTTGTTTTTCGAATGTGTTAAAGCAAAGTGAATCGCGAAATTACATTTCCTTCGTGGGAATGTTAAAGAATTTCAAAGAAATTTGACACTCGATCGCTTATACACGCTCGTTACATTTTAAGTCGTGCTCTCGCGAAAAGCGTATTTTCTCCTTACGTCACTCTGTCTCGGCAACGAGCAGTAAATACACTCTACCCCATCATTCTCCATTGACGAGAGGGGAGGATGCGTGGCGGTTTACGAAGAGAGGGGCGCGGGAGGGGCTGCGAGAAGAGGTTTCGCTCGCACTTTCCGGCATGTCCTCGAGAGACTACGTGTCCCAAGACTCAATAAACCTCTCCACTTCCTCGCTTTTCAAAGGCGGAGGAGATTTTCCCTCCCGCAGGTGTCTCGACGAGTGGTTGGTAAAGATTCGAATCCGCTTTCTCCTCTTTCTTCTTCTCTGCGCCCGTCCTCTCCTTCGCGCACTTTCGCCCGGCTTCGTCCTCCTTCGCATTCGCTTTTCACTTGGTAGCGCCGGGTAAACATCCGGGACTACCAATGACGCGGCCGCATCCATTGGAAATTGGCAGACTTAGATGGCGAGAGCACGCTTAAACCCACCAATCTTTAGTCGCGGGAATAATCTGAGCCGCTGTTTGCACGCAGCAGGGATCACACCTCGTCGATGATTCCTCCGCACGCACAAATACGCGTACAATTCTCCGTGCGAATAAGAGTAAGCGATTCTTCCTCATTATGGCATTTCCTGGCGAAGTTGTTTCATTATTTCAAGCTGCCTCGAAACGTTACGGCTTACCGCATTATTTTATTTATTAGCATTATTTCGTTCGACGTACATGATATAATTACAATAATAAAATAATAATACAAATATATATTCATTTTTACTAGAGAAATAAAGTGTAAGATCAATTGACTGATTGTTGATTGATTTGAATATTTCATCACATTATCATTATTTAAGGTTGAAAAATTCCTTTCTTCTCTTTATTAACGCATAACAATTCGTTATAACAGACAATTCGTTTTGATTTGCTGAAATTATAGTTACATATTCTGTCATTTGTGAAAGGGGAAAGGTCAGCGCCGACGAATAAGAGACACATTGCTGCCGCCCTGGTGCACCAGCTTCCGTGACAGCAATGTGTAACGTGACGTCCGCGCGCGCTCGGCTGAGGGTAGCATAAACTTATATTAAACAATAAAATGCAAATAGAATGCTTTATACCGCGAGGCGGCGTCGCTGCAATTCAAGCTGCATGCACAGTCCGACCCACGCTGCATTTCGCATGCCATATATGGGGTGTCTCATTTCTCGAAAAATTTTAGGGACAAATGTAAAATCGATTTTTTTCTTTGTCTTAATTAATTTTAAAAGTTTCATGTTGAAAATAACGCATAATTTTCTTAAAAATAAAATGTTCTGTATACAGAAATGTATAATCTTTCTTTCTCAATTTATATTCGGACATTAACATAAATTTTATCACAAACGAATGGTATCTACATATTTATTAATTTCGATTCTAAATTCATTAAAGATTTATTTGTCAGTATAAGATTTTTTTTATTAGGTATTTAACGGAATTTTCGTGCTAACTTATTTATCGTTGGAAACTAATAGGAGAAGATGACATTAAATAGAATTTTCATTAAGGAGGAATCAGCTCTAAACAGTTCAAAGAATTCTTGGATTAAAGGAACTGTGATAGTTCTGGGTCACCATGTGTGTGGCGCGGTATACAGAAAACCGTCGTACAATTGAGTTTACCGTGAAAACGCGGTTGGTTAGAGAACTCGCTGAGAGCAACGAGGGTTGGTCCGAGCCAAGCCCGAGAGGACGTAATTAAAAAATCACTCGAAGTGACCAATAAAGGTGGCAACTGGATGGCTTATCTCCTTCACATGGCAAATCCTATTGCAGCCCGTTCAAGGAAACCCGCCGTTCTATAGACCATTGTCCACTAGCTATTATTTGTCCCTGTCTTGATTAACGGCGTGCTTTTATTGTATTACTCTTGAAAAGCCGCGTTATTGTGTGAGTATTACGCCATGGCGAATTACGATTCTTGCTTCCTACATACGACAAGATGCTCAGGTTGCAATTCAAATTTGCATTAGAGAAACAATTTCGCGTGTTTGCGAAATTTAACGATTCGAAATTAACGTTTCGCAAATTTACTCGTATAGTATAGTTACATACGAAAATAAAATTGTGGTTTATAATTCCGTTAAATATAATAAATATTTAACAACTGAACAGTAACAGAATTGAAGATTAAAAGTTGTATGAGCGATGAGTAAATAACTTTAACAATACTAATATTAAATTTATATCTCTGGATTTTATAATAATAATTTTTGCAACGTTTCGAAATTTTTATGCATAACTTAAATAATTAAATAACTAAAAAGCGCAACATATTAATATAATGTAAATTATAAATGCAATAATATACGTAAAAGTAATATACGTAAAATATATTACGAAACGATTTGATTTTGAGGGAACTCAAACTTGCATTGGACAAAGCTGATAACTATAATTATTACGAATGTCAGTTTTATTTTTGCAGTGAAATATTTCTGTAATCGACGTCGTAAATGTATTCCGCTTGCTCTATTTACTACTCTCGCTCCGTACTCTTTTTGCGTATGGCCAGTCAGCAGTATTTTAGAGCGCGTCTTTTTACATTGCCACCATCTGGAACATCGCTCCTCCCCCGGTGTTAAAAACGCTGGTACTGCGCAATTACCTTGGAAGTTCCCGCGGACAACGCGAGCTTCTCTGAACGATAAATAAAATGTAAATGATTTCAGCGGCGAATAAATTCCAGCAGCGCACCGGCCGCGAGAGCGGAAGTCGAAAGGAGGAAGGACGATCGAGGCGAGGTGCGAGGGTGAAAGGGAGGTTCGGTAAAGTACGTCGTTATAAATGCACTTGGTGCACGCGAGACGAATTGTTCGTTCATTTCCAACTTCAACTCGCGTCCTTTCTTGTATGTCCTCTCTCTCTCTGGTACGGGTTTTCCGAAACATTTTCCCTGCATTAATGCTCAACTACTGTATTGAAGTGGGATCTGACCATTATGTAAATATTTTGCATGAAATGTTATAGAGAGCCCGTTGTTCTATTTCATTCTATCTTATCTTTTACAAGGGGAAAAATTAAATTTTATCAATGATATGAAATATTATTCCATAAAATATAATCTTGTCGCAGAAGAGATTGTAATTGTTTCGCTAGCTACATCGATAGGGAAAAGGATAACTAAGGGATATATATACGTCGTTTCTTTGTAAGCTATAAGATCCACCGAATAATGTTTCCATGAGAAGGGAAGGAAGAAGCCGCGGTAACGGAAACGCGCACGTGTCGCCGACAGTCCTGTCACGTTATCGTCACGTGTCGCATGAATCGAATGTTTTCCCCCTTTGGAAAGACGCCACGTTTCCCGAGTGCGTTTTGTACCGCATGGACGTCTGTGGAACGAGGAAACCTCGCCTGGATATGCGAGGATCCGGCGGCCCGTCCGATCTTTTATGCGATCCATATTTCCGAGGATACTCGCGGAATATGAAGTCGAACCGTAGCTCTGGCCTATTTATGGCTTGGACCACCGCACTTCATACCTTGTTACGTGACATAGAATGCACTGAGCATCTCTGTGTGTAGATACAGCGGTTAAATAAACAGGAATTTTATTCTCGGAAACAAAAGTCTCCACACTTTATTACTATATAATGACTCTTTTTTAAATTTTATCAAGTCACCGACATTATTTATATTCGTGCTATTTTGTAGCTAACCTGATTTGAAGCAAATAAAACAATTTTAATTATTTATATATGTTTAGAAGACAGGAGGAATCCTGAATATTTTCAAACAAAATTTTATTTTCCATTTTTCTTATTTTATTATTTTCTTCAAAATGACATTTTATTTTCTAATAATTAAATAATCGTAATTATATATTTATATTTATATTTTTGCATTTCCTATTTTTCTCCGTTAAAACTTTTGGTGAAAAATAAAGCAGATAATCTTTAAGAAGCTAAGTCGAAAGGAAGAGATATTTGACACTTTCGTCGGTATCTGCTTGAGGGAGGAAGAAGAGCGGTCAACGGATAATATGTGGCCAAAATTGTTGGTCGCCCGAGACGCGCGAGTGGCGTCTTAGAATGCTGTCAGGGGGGAAAGGAAGATGCGGGACGTTGCAAGTATTCGCTAATGCAGCTCGTAGCTCTCGCGGGATAGGAGTTTGCTATAGCCTCCGGTGACACTCAGAATGCGCGGTCCTTATCCGAATCTATGCGAGCGCTTATGCAGCGGGCAACTCGTCGCGCACATTCGAGAATCCGAAGATTGCATTCCTGGCACTCGTTTGGTAAACGGCGCCCCTTGTCACTTTCCCGCACCCTCCTGCTGCATTTTTATGCTTCACCAGTCTTTTACTCGTCATAACCGATATATTATTAATATGTAACATATCTCCGCATATTTATTATGTCATTTTTTTCTAGCATATCCAGAAAAAAATTGCAGAACGATAATTGCGTCAATATTGAATAATGTTTAATCAATATCAGATTTATATCTGATATTATATTATATCTATTAATAACAAATATCAGATCTATTTCTTTCGAGTAATATTATTTTTATTACGACGAGAACTTCTCAACATAAAAAACAAGAAGCGTTCATTCTTGTGCGCCCTATATCTATTGTTTCGTCTTAAGGCATAAAACATTCTCATCCCTTCTATCTATATCTTTTTTCCCAACCCGTTCTCCATGAGTGGCGCAGCGGGGGATATGCGGTGTGAGACCAACTTTCGGAATTAGGTTGCATCGTCGAAGCACGGGCCGCAGCGGCGCTTCGTTTTCGAATCCCTGCTGGGGCTTAGAAATTCAGCCCATCCGTGAAACGAATTTAGGCTACGGAATGAAGCGAAGCTCCACAGGCGAGTGCTTTCCCTCTATCTATCTATCTACATCTCTCTCTCTCTCTCTCTCCCTCTCTCCCTCCC